>CAOLHI010005440.1:0-69271 GCA_948474755.1 Ctenosaura bakeri
TAAAGAACTAGAAAAAGAAATAGGCTAAGAAAAATAAGGAAAAGGAAATAGAGTTAAGAAACCTACTGGTCTGATCAATAAGAGATAATATGAGGATAATTCTAAATATAATAGAATACTATCAGAAACACAATGAGAAAAAATTAGGCATGATTTTCTTAGATGTGGAGAAAGCCTTTGATAACATTAATTGGAGATTTATAGAAGAGACATTAAGAAAGATAAATATTGGAGAAAAATTCATTAATTGGACAAATATGATTTATAAGGACCAGTCAGCAAACATACTAATAAATGGGGAGACAACATCAAAAATTGATATCAAAAAAGGGACAAGACAGGGATTCCCTCTTTCCCCTTTAATTTTCTTAATTATTATCGAAATATTAAACATACAAATAAGAAAGGACGCTGCAGTAAAAGGGGTACAGATTAAAAGTCAGATGTTTAATAAACTTAGAGCATTTGCTGACAATCTGGTCATTCTTTTAGATAATCCAATCCAAAGTATAAGCCGATCGAAACTAGTTATACAGGAATATGGAAAGGTGTCAGGATTTAAAGTAAATCCAGGGAAAACAACCAGGATAACTAAGAACATGACGAGTCAAGAGGAAATAGAATTAGAAAGCAAATCCCAATTTAAAGTATCAAAAAAAGCAAAATATTTGGGGGTATACTTAACTAAAAATAATACAGAACTATATGATAATAATTATAAAAGAGTTTGGTATACTGTTAAGGAGGATTTGAAAAGATGGACAAGATTAGATAGATCATTGATGGGAAAGACTGCGGTAATAAAAATGAATATTCTACCTAGAATGATCTTTTTATTCTAAAACCTTCCCAAAATAGTTACTGATATGCCCTTTAATCAGTAGAGGAAGGATCTCTCTAAATTCATATGGAATGCCAAAAAACCTCAAATAAAATGGAAAAATCTGAAGGATGTTAAAGAAAGAGGAGGACTGGAACTACCCAACTTAAAATTGTACTACCATGCTTGTTGTATTGAATGGTTGACCACCTGGATTAAATTGGACAATGAAAGGTTATTAAGTCTAGAAGGGGCAGATCTACCCTTTTGGGTGGTATTCATACTTATGGTATGAGAAAGCAAAAATAAATAGAGAGTTCAACAACTATTTCATTAGAAAGTCCCTATTGAGAATTTGGCTACTGTATAAAAAGAAACTCTATACAAAACTACAATTATGGGTCTCAGCTCACGAAGCTTTCTATAGGACAGAGAAGCCTCAATTGAATAAGTGGATTGTATGTAGAGATTTCGTGAAAATCCAAGGAGATAGCATCCTATTAAAAAGTAAAGAAGAATTGATAAAATGTGGACTTTCTATGCACTGGCTGCTACAGAGACAACTTGCAGAGAAGTTTAAGATGGACCAAAGAATAACAGGAATAGAAATTAAGGAAAATGACTTTGACAAATTGCTAAAACCAGGAATAGAACATCTGATCGCGAAGATATACAAATTCTTATTGAGCTTAGAATTAGAACAAGAAATTATAAAGGAGAACATGGTAAAATGGGTGCAGAATATTGGGCGTCCAATTCATCTAGAAAGCTGGGAAAATTCCTAGAAAGAAACATCTAGATTATTTAAAACTGTATCTTTAAAAGAGAATTATTACAAAATCTTTTTCAGATGGTATTATACCCTAGCCCAGATAGCAAGAATAACAAAACTAATAAAAATAAATGTTGGAAATATAATCACTCATGGTGGACTTGTAAAAAGGCAAAAAAATTCTGGAAGCAAATTCACAGTGACATAGTAAGAATTCTACAAATAGAGTTCCCTATGTATGCAGAAATATATTTGTTAAATATATACGAGGGAATACAACAATTAAAAAAAAGATCACAACAGAAGTTGCTAATCACAATCTCAGCCAAAATAAATTGGCCTTGGTTAGTATGGGTCTTGATTTGGGTGGAGATATCCATTATTATTCAGCAAAATGTCTTGGCACCTTCTCATGCTTTTCTGTTCTCTCAGAGTTTTGCTTCACAGTAGGGTATGTGTATGGCCTAAATAACCTAAAGGCACCAAATCCCATCTGATCTTGGAAGCTAACGAGGGTCAGTTCTGGTTAATATTTGGATGAGATACTGGGTGCTGTAGGCTATATTTCAGAGGAAGGAACTGGCAAAAGTACCTGAGTATTCCTTGATTCAGCAAACCCATGAATTGATACACAACTTGCAGAAACATACACACACACACAAGGTGTTTGTTGACATCTGTGTGGTGGATGCATTTTTTACATGCTAATATATTGCTGTCAGGCACTCCTGTTGTACTGCAAAATATTTTGGAGTGGCATAGGCCCTTTTCACACGTGCAGAGCCGAAATGGGGTGGCGCACACAGGGGCGGAGATTACCTGCGTGCGTTTTGCTCCGTCCCTGGGGGAGTGCGGCTCCGCCGCTCCACACGCCGCTGAATTTCGGCGGCGTTTGGCGGCACCCAAAATGGCGGCTGGCAGCTTCCGGCGGCGCTCCACCAATCAGGGCAGCGCGCCAGCCGGAAGCCCGCCCCCGGGCAGATCTGCAGAGACGCACTAATGCGTCTCTGCAGATTCACACCGGGAGCAGTGGCAGATTAGTGCGGGCGAGTTTCGTAAAAACCACCTGGGAAGGTGGTTTTTAAAAAACTCGCAGCGCCACCCTAGCGGCTGCACTAGAGTGGTTGGAGGTGTGGAGCCTCACATTTTCCAACCGCACTAGATCGCCCCGCGGTGTGGACGACCTCCATCTCGGATCGTCTCAACGCGGGGTTTTACCCCGTGTGGAAATGGCCATAGTCTTGATTGGGCAATTAATACCCATTAGCTTTACAAAAGGCTTGTACCTAATAGTGATTAAAAACTGGTAGAACTTGTTTGTTAATATGGATCAACAATCTACCTTCTTTTTGACAGCTGCTTTGGAGGTATAGCTATGGGGATTATTATGGTAAGTGTCCATAGTTCAGAGTTTACCACTCTCCAGACAATTGCATAAATTCAGTACACACACTTGTAAATATGGCATTGGTTTACTGCTATGTTACACATAGATCCAGTTAGAAGATACTTGGGGTGTTGCCATTGCCAGCCTCATATGGCATATATAAAATCATGGTCTTTGTGTACACCAAGAGTAAGTGAGAGAATGAATAGGCTGGAAAGCCATTTGTACAGCTTCTTTGTTTCTAGAAATGAACAGTCTTAACCTAGACACTCAGCTAGAAATTACTTTAAAATGAGATCTAACGTTTATTAAATGTATCATGAATTTGTGTATGAGGAGCATTAGACATGGCAATGGACATGAATATCAAGTTAAAGTTTCTGCATTCCTCTTCTGAGTGCTCCCACGCAGAGTTGCATATGTCTCTTATTTTAAGGGGTCACCTTTAATCCTTGCATTATAATGGATGTCCCTTATTTCCTCACTTCCACAGAATCTCATAGATAATCTAATACGATGAAGGCAACCAGCCCTCTTGAGACAACATTGATAGAAGTCTCTCATTGTATAAATGTTAATATGTGTTAAAAAAAAGAAAATAAAAAAGTCAAACTAAAAGTGCACTCTTAGTTTCAAAAATGCAGGACTACGGTTATTTTACTGATCTGACAAATAATCTCATTTGCCACTTGAAAAGGCAGCCTTATCCAATTAATTTCCAAAAATGGTAGTCTTAGCAAATTCTTTCCTTTCTCTTGTATGCTCACTTTCTGAGAAGACCATGATTCCAAGTACTTGTATATTCCTTCACTTGATGAGGGGGAAATAGGAACTAAGCCTAAGCACATACAGTTGAAAGAACTCTGGCCTTCACTGGCCTGGCATCCTCCAAATGTGTTGGACTACATAACCCATTATCTGTAGCCTGCACAGCCATGCTGTTTAAGAATGATTGTGATTGTGTCCAGGGTGTAGCTACAAGGAGGTGGAAAAATAAAGGCATTGCCGCTCAAATAAGAATTCTGTCCTTCCCCACGAAATTTTCCTTCACTCCTAAAATTTCATTTCAGTAACTTAAAACATCAGTATAGCATTTAGAAATACAGTTTAAATATCCGAAGAAAGAGGCCAGGCAAAGTTACCAAGAGAATGAGAACACAATAAAGAGTTCTGTGTGAATAATTTTTAGTATCTCATTCTCTGCAATGCTAGAAATTTGAAGAGGGAGAATACTTATTTGGATGGGCAATGTCCTCATTTTGCCCCCCCCCCAATAAATACACCAGAGCCAGCATGGTGTAATGGTTTGAGTGTTGTACTAGGGCCATTTCCACACTACACTGTTATAGTGCTATTATTCCACTTTCAACATCTTGTGGAATTCTGGGGTTTGTAGTTTAGGAAAGGGCATTTAGCATTCTCAGCCAGGGAGCTCTTTGGCCTCAATAAACTACAAACTCCAAAATTTCACAGGATGTTGAAAGTGGAATAATAGCAGTATAACAGTGTAGTGCCAAAATGGCCTAGAGTTCCAGATACCAAGGTTCAAATCCCCGTTCGGCCATAGAAACCCACTGGCTGACCTTACGCAAGTCACGCTGTGTCAGCCTTAGGAACAGGCAAAGACCACTCTCCCCCACAAATCGTGCCAAGAAACCCCTGTGATAGTTTTGCTTTAGGGTCACCATAAGCTGGAAGTAACTTGAAGGCACACAATAACAGATAAACCCCTTGGTTGTGTAACCTTAACAAATCTGGAGAATGCTAGGTGACAACACTGTTCCAGAACACCATTGCATACTTATGCTCGTGAATATACAAGCAAGCAACAGCAGCATGAGAGATTTTCTAGGTAGTGGCTTCAGCTCTGTGGCTAAAACTATAGTGATATAGGGCCATGCTGTTTAAAGTGATGGTCTCTGGACTCATTGGTCCACCAGCCATTGGGTCCTGATCTGCAGCAGGTTTCCAGGAGAGAAAGAAATATTTCTAATCAATGGGCATGAATATGGTAGTGATCCTTGACACACTGTGAAAACACTGGTGTAGAGGAAGCAAGGACTGCAGGGTTCAAGTAATGGGTTGTGTTTTTTTTCTTTTTCTTTTTTGAATTAGCAGAGATGATGATTTCATCTGCCAGCCACTTTGGACTACCTTGTGCTATGTGACATTACCACAGTTCTCATAGAAGTGGGGAGGGAAGAGATCTTTGCAGCAGGAAGGTACTGTTACAAGCCATCCATTTTGTAATGCAGGTTTTTTTTGGTCTAGAGTGGGAATTTAAGAGCCAATAGCTTTACAAAGTGAGCCACTGTGGCTTGAGCATCGGACTACAACTCAGGAGACCAAGGTTCAACTTCCTGCTTGGCCATGGAAACCCAACAGGTGATCTTGGATGCATCACACACTCTCAGCTCCAGAAAAGTACTTGATAGGTTCACCTTAGGGTCTCCATAAGCTGGAAACAACTTGAAGGCACAAAACAACAACAACCACCTTTACAAAAGACCTCTTCATGCTAGAGATGAAAACTGTTCAGAATGGTTTCTTGAGATGGGTTGACAGAGCTACTTGTGATCTGGGCTATCTTTGTGGTCTGACACTTTAGAATTCATCAGTACATCACTGTACCATTAAATTAGCACTGGATGAAGTCTGCAAGTAAATGCCTGTCCTTGTCCTAACCCTCCTTAATTAGCTGTTCTTTGTCAGGCTCTACCTGCATCCGTCCATCTTGAGGCATTTGTGGCTTCTAGCATTACACTCATCTTTCCTTCCACAGTATATCTTCTGGTAAGAAAAAAAGAAGTATTGGGAAAATATCAGTGGGTTACAAATGGAAGAGGGCAGTAGCTGGATGTCCCATTTCAACAAAACCTGCACAGGGCTACTTAAGTACCTTTCTTTATTCCATGAAAGCATGCACTAGGCTGCAACCTGAGCTTACTTACCTGACAAAGGCAGCCTCAGTGTCTGCAGAGGGGGTTACTTTTCAATCAAATTTATTTTTTATTTTTTATTTATTTATTTGTATCCCGCCTCTCCATATGGATTGAGGCAGCGAACAACTTACAAATAGCATGTATTTCGATACATTTTTCTATACATGCCCCCAACAAGCTGGGTACTCATTTTACCGACCTGTGAAAGGATGGAAGGCTGAGTCAACCTTGGAGCCCGGCAGGATCGAACTCACAACCTTGTGGCTTGCAGTACTGGCATTTAACCACTGTGCCACCATGGCTCGTTCCCATCCCAAAGTAATAACACTCAAGCCCTAAATTGGCACAGATTCCGTCATCACAATTTTTTTAAAAAATTCTCCAACTATAATTGGCATTGGGCGGAAAATATAGGAGGTTGGGCTGTGTTAATCTTCTTCATATTGGTCTGTGCAGAAAATAATATTGCTTATGATTATTGCTTGCAACGTCTCTCCTATAAATAAATAACAACAAGAATTTATTGCCAGAGTGACAATAATTGCCCAATATCACTCAGTGGGTTTCTGTGACCGAGCAGGGATTTGAACCCTGTATCCTGCTGTTCTAGTCCAACACCGATATAGTTGCTATGTTTTCAAAATACCAGTAAGAGATCGTCAAAATTCATGATGTTTAGGGCTGACAGGTAATTTTCTATCCTTATGAAAAGCCATATTTGGTTTATTTTTTTGGCATGCGTAAACAGTCTTGAATCTGTTTTAACCATATATATGTATTGGAAGTGTGCTTCAGAAGCAATCATTTACTCCTGCAACGTGGCCTCATCTTTCCTCCATACCAGATTTTTGGCTTTTCTCCAATACTAGATTTTCCGCTTCAAAATCTATAGAAAAGGACACGTTTTCCAGTCCTCACTTAAGGAACATCCCTTATAATAAGGGGCACTTGGCAACCCTATAAAGGAAAAGAATTGCTGCCCTCAAATCAGGGGCATCCCTTATAATAAGGGACACATGGCAACCCTACTCTGAAACCGCTACACAATTCTATGGCCATTTCCGCACGAGCCTGTTAGAGCGCTATGATTCCACTTTCAGCCTCCTCTGGAATCCTGGGGTTTGCAGTTTCGGGAGGGACCGGCCAGAAACTGCAAACCCCGAAACTGCAAACCCCAGGATTCCAGAGGAGGCTGAAAGTGGAATCATAGCGCTCTAACAGGCTCGTGCGGAATATCTCTGGTAAAGATATACAGAGGCCATTTCTGCACTAGGCTGTTATAGCGCGAGATTCCACTTTCAACCTCCTCTGGAATCCTGGGGTTTGCAGTTTCGGGAGGGGCCGGCCAGAAACTGCAAACCCCGAAACTGCAAACCCCAGGATTCCAGAGGAGGCTGAAAGTGGAATCATAGCGCTCTAACAGGCTCGTGCGGAACATCTCTGGTAAGGATATACAGAGGCCATTTCCGCACTAGGCTGTTATAGCGCGACGATTCCACTTTCAACCTCCTCTGGAATCCTGGGGTTTGCAGTTTCGGGAGGGGCCGGCCAGAAACTGCAAACCCCGAAACTGCAAACCCCAGGATTCCAGAGGAGGCTGAAAGTGGAATCATAGCGCTCTAACAGGCTCGTGCGGTTGGAATATTCAGGTAAAGATTAGCAGAGGCCTTCTGCACTAGGCTGATTATCCACTTTCAACTCCCTGGAATCCTGGGGTTTGCAACCAGATTCCAGAGGAGGTTGAAAGTGGAATCGTCGCGCTATAACAGCCTAGTGCGGAAATGGCCATACATTATCTATACAGGCACCCACATATATATTGCAGCAAAAAAATTGGAACAGTAAGTCACTAAACCGGCAACATCTAACTCATTGGTTGAGGAAAATGATAACATAACACGAGAAAATTCGTTCCCGTCCCAAAGCAATAACACTCAAGCGCTAAACAAGACCCCCCCCACCCCAATGCGGCAGTCTAGCCTGGGGGGCGTGGCCACGGGTCCTCACTTCGCAGGTCGGGCTCCGCAGGGGCAGGGGCGTGGCCATCTCGAAGGATTCCATCCCTGGGCGGAGCCTCGCGGCGATCCTCGGGCGTGATTGGCTCGTGGGGGCGGGGCCTAGCGCGGCGCTTGTTTGCTGCCAGCAGCGGGGGTTGCCGCTGGCCGCGCCGCCTCGGACTGAGACCCGCCGCCGATACGGGAGATGCCGCGGCGGCGGCAGCGAAACCCCCTCGGTCGCTTCGGTTCCCCGTGAGATCTGTCAATAGAGGCGCCGGGGGCCTGCCTTTGCCGCCTCGCCTTCCCCTCCGCCGTGGAGCGTGATGAGCCTGTGAGGACTCTCGGCTTCGAAGAGCGGGGCGGAAAAGGGGAGCTTGATGGAAGCGATGTCCCCACAACAGGATCACATCGGGCAGGGGCGCTCTTCCTCCCTGACCGGGGGGCCCCGGGGATCTTCCGCCTCAGACGGCAAGAAGGTAAAGGGGATCGTGGGGTCGCCGTGCTCGCTCTCTCTTACAAAGCCGCGGGAGGGAGAGAGAGAGCCGGGAACGCTCGGCAAGGGGAGGCGGGCGGGCGGGCGGGTGGTCTCCCAGTCGCTTGTTTCCCCCTCTCCATCTGTCCTTGGTTATGTCCGCACTAGCGCGTTATAGCGCGATGATTCCACTTTCAACCTCCTCTGGAATCCTGGGGTTTGCAGTTTCGGGAGGGGCCGGCCTGCAAACCCCAGGATTCCAGAGGAGGTTGAAAGTGGAATCATCGCGCTATAACACTCTAGTGCGGAAATGACCCTTTTCTTGGGCACCATTCCTTTATGTGCATGGACAGCAATCCTATAGCTTTCGGTGGGACTATTCCGCACGAGCCTGTTATAGCGCGATGATTCCACTTTCAACCTCCTCTGGAATCCTGGGGTTTGCAGTTTCGGGAGGGGCCGGCCGGCCCCTCCCGAAACTGCAAACCCCAGGATTCCAGAGGAGGTTGAAAGTGGAATCATCGCGCTATAACAGGCTCGTGCGGAAATGGCCTAACTCTCAAGTAGCGCATGCACAAGGTTGGTAGCTGTGTGTCGCCTTCCCACACCTATGGAAGCTTGTCTGCTTCGAACGAACTGCTAAAATCAACGAGACTTTTCCTCCAGGTAGAGGATGGCAAACTAGCCCCCTGTGAACCGAGAGGCGAAAGAATACGATTCTCGGTTCTTGGCAATTTCTTCTTGCACCTACTCCGGGAAGGGTGGGTCGTATGTTTTTTTTTCCTGTTCTGCCTTCTCCCTCGTCGTGCCTGCCAGCGCGTTGTTGTTGTGTTGCCATTGTCATTCTGGCCAAGGTGGTTGGATTTCCTAGAGGAAGAGAGAACGCGAACGTGTGAATGCTCCCTTTTGCTTGTCAGCCTGCACTCGTGTACGCATGTATGTTTAAGAGCCAGCCCGAATGGGGAGTGCGCTGGGGCTCACATTTACCAGCAAAACGCGCCCTGGGGATCGGGGCTGCAAGAGTCGACGTCGACTAGCCTATTATAGGGCATTTCCGCACGACACTCTTCTAGCGCGATGATTCCACTTTCAACCTCCTATGGAATCCTGGGGTTTGCAGTTCCGGGAGGGGCGTTCAGAATTCTCAGCCAGAGAGCGCTTTGGCTTCAGGAAACTACGAACCCCAGAATTCCACAGCAGGTTGGAAGTGGAATAATAGCGCTATAACAGTGCAGTGCGGAAATGGCCTCGGGGAAGGGATGCTGGGTGCCTTCCTCGCGCCGAGTCCTCTCCCCCGATCCCAGTCCTGGCTTCCGCGGGGTCTCCCTGCCTTGTCGTCGTGACCGGGAGAAGCCCGCCCGCCTACACGCCACGGTCGCCCTTCCAAACATCTCGATGCTGTTTCTGTTCCCTTTTGCATCGTGTTCCTCAAGGAGGGACCTCGGCTGGCGGTGTGTGGATCGGGAAGGGAGGCGAGGCGAGGCAACGTGCGAGCGTTTTCCCCCTTCTCAAGCGTGTTCCCTCCGGGCGCCCCAGGTTGACACGCCGATGATGGATGAAGGATGGACAGGCTGGCGATGACCTGGGGCGCGCCTGCAGTGCGCTCTCGCAAGCGCTCCTGGTAATGGTGGTGGTAGCAGCAGCGGCAATAATACTGGTAATATTATTCGGGCAGAAAGGCAGCACGATTTCTTTTCTATGGCCATTTCTGCACTAGACTGTTATAGTGCTATTATTCCACTTGCAACCTCCTGTGGAATCCTGGGGTTTGCATTTTAGGGAGGAGCCTGACCCCTCCCTAAACTGCAAACCCCAGGATTCCACAGGATGTTGAATAATAGCACTATAACAGTCTAGTGCAGAAATGGCCTATGGCTCATAGGGTTCCTATCCTGATGTGCTGCTAATTTAGCAACCTGTATGGAGGCTCAGGTGCTCTAAAATCCTCTGAAGTAGGCTCAGGTGCTCTAAAATCCTGGAAGGTCCGGCCTGAATCTGTTTCCAAAGGCTGCTGAGGCTGAAGCCTGAAACTCCTTTCTGGATGGCCGGCCCTACCAATTAGGCAGCGAGAAACAGCCACTGCTTCAGGCAGGAGAATTTGTGTGTCACTCCAAGGGCAGCTGATGGTTAGTGATCGGATTTGTTGTTATTGCACATACATGTTGCTGCCAGAGTTGGGGAGAGGTGCTCCAGAGGTTTTCTGCTTCCTGACTGAAAGTGATCTCACTGGCTTTGGGGATTGTGGGTTAGTGTGCCCTTTGCCATGCTGCCTCAGGCAGTAACATGGCTGTGGCAGGACCTGGTTGTTGGTGTGTATTGTTCAGTACTTACAAATGGAAATAAAACAAACTGGAGGAAAGTTGACAGTTCAGTTGGGATTGTACCGCTACCTGAAAACACTCCTATATATCGAATCATTTAACTGAAGAGTGATTTTCTGAAACCTGTCATCCTACAGACACTTTGGGTGGTGAGCCCCCCTGAACAAAGTGAGATTTGCTTCTGAATAAACAAGCTATGTTGTCGCACTTGTACGTGCCCAAAGTGCTATATATCTGGCTATGATCCCCTCTCACAAACCTGGTAGGTAAATCAGTGCCCAGATCTTAAAGGCTGATGGAAAAGAAAACTCAGGCTGAGAGATGGTGTTGGAGATAAGGTAAACCAAATTAATTTTTGGCTGATGAGATACTTGCACTTTTTACATGGAGAGGGAAGTATTCTTGCTATCATGTTAAGCTGAGTGATGTAGAGGAATACCAGGGTGTGGACCAGGGACTGACACCATATTTGTGCCCATTGGCTGCAACACTTTCTCTGTTTCTTGGAAACTTGCTGAAGATCAGGAGTTAATGACTTACAGGTTGACACCAATCCACAGACTTGTCACATTGTATAGTACTGCTCTACAACAGAGCATCTCACACTTTCTGAAGTGTGGGGCACTAATTGTTTTATTAGAGTGTGAAACAGGAATCCTTGCCATATTTGTGCTTGAACTGTTTCTTTCCTGAAAACTCACCACAGACCAGTAGCCAATGGCTCAGGTACTGGCACTTGTCCAGGGACCACCACTTGGGTACCACTGCTCTACACTTTACTAAAACCAATGCTTATGTGCATTTAATCATACCTGACAATTTTCAGCAGACCTCCTTAACCTGGCACCCTCCAGATATGCTGAGCTACAATTTCTATCATCCCCAGCTAGATTAAGGATGGTGGTTGGAGATGATGGGAACTGCAGCCTGACATATCAAGAGGGCCTCAGGTTGGGGAAAGTTGCTGTAGATTGCCGTGTTTGATTTAGCACACCTAAAGCTTGTGAGATGCACATGTGTTGAGAAGAGTGCAGCTACTAGCAGCTTCTTAGTGTATATGCCAGGATCAGCATGGTGTAGTGGTTTGAGTGTTGAACTAGAGACCAGGGTTCATGTCCACACTCATATGTGGAAACCCACTGGGTGACCTTGAGCAAGTCACATTCTCTCAGCCTTGGAGGAAGGCAAAGGCAACCTCCCCAAACAAATCTTGCTAAGAAAACCTTGTGATAGATTCGCCTTACAGTTGTTGTAAGTCAGAAATGACTTAAAAGCACAAAAGTGGATGTGCTGAATATCTCATATGGCAAAGTATTTTCAGGAGCCATGCATTTTCAGAATTAATTGGGGTATAGAAAATGTAATTTTGTGTGAACCCACAGCTGCTTTCATGAAATGGTATGTTTTTAGCTAGGGAATGAGATACTTTGACCAGTTAACCAAGGCCTAGAGCACACAATGAAAGGTGTGTTTTAGGCATTCTTTTGGTTTTACTGATTTTTTTAGAGGCTATACAGTAGTACAGAATTTTATTTCGATGAGTGAGCAATTTTTTAAAAATTATACTGCATAGATAACCATGCCAATTGTACAGTGTAGATACCATGCTTTTGTTGTTAATGAGAATAAACTTTTTAAAAAACTTAGACTAATAATAATCTGTTAAATTCTAAAGTCAACGTCTTCACTATGCCATTGTACTGAAACGCTTAGTATGTTGGCTTGAGACCTGGTGATTATTTGATACCGAGCCTTACTGGATGGCGTTGGGTCGGTCACATTAATTCAGTCTGACATACTTTGCAGGATTGTTGTGAGAATAAAGTGAGGAGGCACATGTTTGCTGCATCAGAGCTAGGGTTGCCAGGTTTTCAAAATAACAATAAGGGACAGTAAAAATTCATGACATAAAGGGTTGAGAATCAGGAAGTAACAATTAACAAGTTCATATTCTAGTTAAATATGGAAAGAAAATGATGATTGCAGTTTATTTCATTCTTGTGTGATTTCAAGTCGTTTCCGGTTGGGTTCACCTTAGCATTGCCATATCATGGAGTTTTCTGGGCCTGAGAGTATGTGACGTGCCCAAGGTCACCCAGTGGCTTTCCATGGCTCAGTGGGGAATCAACCACTGATCTCCAGGGTCATAGTCCAGTGCTCAAACTACTATACCATGCTGGCTCTCACAGTTAACTTAGCCATGTGCTTTTCTGTAAAATTAACATGTTAATTAACATCCATATAATACATATTATGCATGATGCATGTATTTCAGACTTTATGAAGGGTTCAACTTGCAAAATATGGGATGTTTTGGCATCTTGTTCAGTCTGTGTAAAAGGGAAACCTTTCCAGCCCTTAAACAGGATAGAGTCCTTATAATAAGAGACACCTGGCAACTCTACTCAGAGCACAAGTGGGATATCAGCGTAATTAGTAGGTAAGACATGAGAAGATCTCTGCTGAATCAGACCAGAGGTTCATCTTGTTCAGCATCCTTTTTCCAGTGTTGAGCAAATTATTCCAGGAAGCCCAGAAGCAGGGTATGAGAACAGTGAGTTCTCCTCAAATGATTTTTTTCTCTTCTGGGAGCAACTGATCTTTTGAGACATATTGAACACTGAATATCCGTTTAGGTCACAAGTGGGAGACAGCAGCATTTTGCAGTGTACAGTTTTCTTGTTCAGGGAGGCAGACAGTCATGCTCCCTTCTGGAACATTCCATTTATTTCCCTTTTCCAGCAGGGTTTGTCTCTCTCTAAGCCTTGCCAGATTGCAGCATCCCTGATCCTCAAGCCACTGATTTTGTAGAAGTGCTTTTGAAATTTCAAAGATCAGGAATGCTGGTCATTGTGAGGTAGAATGTAGAAGTTGGATTGGAGTCTCCTGATAGATCTCTGGGTGATTTATAGTAGATCGATCTATGATGCTCCTTGACTAGCAATTGCTGGTCCAAAGCTTTCCCTTCTTTTGAAATCCTTAGATGAAAAGAAGCTGGGGTGGGGTATGCTCAGGAGCACCCTGTTCCTTAATTATCTTCCTTTATCTCCTCACTGAATTACTATTTGAACCAGACGTTGGTTTGTGAATTACAATGCTCACTGAAAATAAAATACATGCTGGAACCCTGAAATCTGACCAGCCTTGGCTGTAATAGCTGTAATAGCCTTCGCAACTTGGTGCCCTCCAGAAATGTTGGATCATAACTGCCACCATCTTTAGCTCTACTGATTGGCAATAATGAAAGGTGTAAATTTTGAGCTGGGAGAAGAAAATCACCTAGAATTTCAGACCTGGATGTGAGAAACCTGTGTGGTCACACTTGTGTTCTGCCATGGTAGTCTAAACAAGTAATGATAGTCTTTTAATGAGACTTGCTTCATCTGTAGGAATAAAGTGAAACAGCTTGGTTTAAAAGGCACTAGGAAGGATGGCAGATAAGTGTGTTAAGTAAGGTGTCTGTATGGTGTAGCAAGACTTTTTAAACTGCTGGACTGAGTATAGAGGGGACTGCTAGAGTTCTGGTTCAGGTTTCAAAATGTGTTATATCAGTGTCTTAGCTATACCATGAAACGATGAAGCAAACATCCTCATTGCTTTTCTGAAAGAAACTTGAGATACAAGTGTAAGGTGTCAGTAGTATAGTAGTAAAAATTATGTATTTGCGTGTGTAAGCAAACTACATAACTGTCTGCCAAGTCCACAATATATTCATCTCCTGACTCCCTTGTTAAGGTATAGGAATATAGTAGATTCCCTATATAGAAACTGTACCTTGATAGAGCTAACTCTACCACTGGGCAGAGTGTGGCAACTGCCTTAGGCAGTAGATTGTGTCATAAAAGGACAGCAAATTGTGGGTTGCTTACTTTACTATTAGGGATGGAGAGAAGTGTTTACAGCCTTTTTTTGCCTCTTATGCTCAAACAATTTGGGTATTTGGGGTGATATGTATGATTTGGAATGGGTTGGAGATTTCCTTCTTTTGCCTCAGGTAGCAAAATTACTTGGGTCGGCCCTGTGCCTGATGCTGGTGCTATTCTAGTGTTTTTTTTAAAATAAACTCCTGCATCTCAGAAAATATTTTTTAATGTGTGGGTGTGCCTTTGTGTGTGAAATCTGGCAGAAGAAAGTGTGTGATTTATGAGTCAGAAATATGTTGGGGGCCCAGAACATGTTTTCAGTGTTATACTATTTTTCTCTCTTCTATTCTCCCGCTCCAGTTTTTAAAACTCTGGACCTGCCAGAATCTATTCCAGAATAAATAGTGCAAAGACTAAAGGGAGCCAAGCTGCGAAGGAAATCTCTTATTTGCAGGGTTTGCATTAAAATGTCATTAAATCCCCGCAAGCGCATTTTCCTTAGAGAATTACTGCAGCAGGCTGCCAGATTGCTTATTGGGATTTTAATGCCTGCCTGGGTTATTATAGTCCACTTCATAAATATTTCCAGCCCTATCAGGTTGTGTGGGGAGCATAGAGGGGGATGTGGAAGGAGGTGGGATCTCCATATATGTCATTTTTCTCTTGGACACTATCCCTTAAAAGCACAGTGTGAGACTGCTGCACTGATAAATTTTCCCCCAGTGCATTGTCCTATAAGAGTCAAGGATTTTGAGTATCTTAAATCCTGTGTGCACCTCTACTAAATCCACATTTCTGATGTCAATAAGAAATCTTGTTTTACCATAGCAGCAGGGAGAGACCTGTATTAGCCCATTGTTGCAAAGCAATAATGGCAAGCAATCTTGTGTCATCTTAAAGACTCCTAGAATTCATCACTATTAGTTATGCTGACTGGGGCTGATGGTCATTGCAGTTCAGCACCATCTGGAGGGTAATACAATCTCCACCTCAGCTTAAGTCTTTGTGAACAAGTATCTGCTTTATCCAATGTTTTTTGTGAAGTAAACTCTGGTTTGCTTTATTTTGTAATTTTAAAAAAAAGATGCCACATTATTCTTTGCTGCCTACATGTCAGTTCGGCTGCAGTCCTGTGTTACCGTCCAAGACATCTGCAATGATCCCAGTTGGTGAAAGCTGTCATGCAGTTTCAACTGAAATATGATTGCCCAGTATTGTAAATACATGCATAATTAGTTGTCTTTAGGTCTCCAGTCAGGAAAGGGGCTTTTTTTTTAAAAAAAGGAAAGGGAATTAGCACTCTGTTTTTTTTTTAAATCCGCTTCTGATATTTGGCCTAGTGTGGCATCAAAAATTTCAAGCCTGAAATTAGTGTACACCTTCTTGGAGACAAATGGCATTTCATGAGGAGGAAAATTCAAAGGTACAATTAAGATTTGTCTGTGTTCCCTTGTGACCAGGGACCTTGTTCATACTATACAACTATACTGCAATTATTCTACTTTAACTAGCATGGATCCATCTTATAGAATCCTGGCATTTGTAGTTTGAGGAGATATGGGAGCATTCTGGCTAAGTCTTCTAAATGTTTCTTCCTTAACTGCCAGTCATAAGATTCCATTGGATGTACGGATGGCAATTAAAGTGAACTAATACCGCTGCAGTTGTAGTGTGTATGGGCCTTGGGACTGACAACAATTGTAATGTTCTGTAGTGGATATGAAGAGATGCTGCTCCTAAGAAAATGATGGCCGGTGAACTACTACAAATAGAAGTGGTCAAGACATGCTGCATCAGATTGTATTGAACTGTTGAACTAGATCTAAGGTGGCCTATATTAAAGTCTTTACCCATGCTTATAACTAGTTTCTTCAAATTAGTTCCCCTTTGGTATAACCACCACCCATTACAGTGGTAACTTGATTAGTTACCTTTATACCTTTTGCTGTGTCTCTTTACTAAATTGTGTAGAAGGAATATTGCAGTTAGGTGGATGGGGAGACGATAGGTTTCTGTCATTCAGGTTTATAGAAATAACTGTCTTAGTTGCTTTTGATAAAGTAGGAGTCACTGTTATTTTTAAAATCATAATTATAATGGTAAAGAAGTACTCTGTGGCCTCAGAACGATAGTGGTAACTAATTTACTTTTTAAAAAGTGGCTTCCAAAGCTTTGTTTTCAACTTAATGTGATTCATAGGGGTGCAGTAATTATTAAATGGGAGGAGAAACCACCTCTACCATCTTGAGAAGAAAACTGGGATATAGGTGAAATACATGTTAACTCTGACCATATATCTGCAATATTCGTGTACAGAGGAGATAGTTTTTTTTAATGTTTGTACATGTATTGAATCTATCTCTGTCATAGCCTTTGGCTCTCACTTTACTGTGTGGTCAACCAGTACAGCTGATTGCCCCACATAGATGCATCTGCCATATAGTGAGGCCTTGTCTAGTGCTGTTACTCTGAAATCATTCTTAGAACTCATATTTTAGGGCAGGGCTGGGGAACGTTTGGCCCTCCAGAGGTTTTGGATGGAAACGTCTGCAGTTCCTTATTAGCCATAGGGTTTGTGGAAGCTGATGTCCAAAAACGTCCCCAACCCTGTTTCTGGTAAACTTTAAAAAAAACAATCCTGCTTTAGAGATGTTCCTTTAGATGGCACTGCAGAGGTGATAAAGCTCTGTGTCTTGGTCTTAATGGATCATAATAATTTCAGTACTTACGCAGTTAATTTTCTTTAACAGTTGTGTGCCTTCAAGTCATTTTTCACTTATGGTGACACAACAGCAGCCCTATCACAGAGTTTTCTTGGCAGAATTTGTTCAGAGGGGGTTGTCCTTGCCTTCGTCTGAGGCTAAGAGAGTGTGACCTACCCAGGGTCACCCAGTGGATTTCCATGGTTGAGTGGGAATTTGAACCCTGGTCCCCCAGTGTCCTAGTCCGACACACTAACAATTGCACTACACTGGCTCTTGCTCTAACAGTAGATGCCCTGAATCTAAGGATGAATGGTGTCCAGATGTTGTTTGACTGTACCTCCCATCAGCTTCCAATGGGATCTACAGTCCAACAGCATCTGGAGGACCAAGTGTCCCCTCATATCATTGAAAGTAGTGAGTTTAAGGATCTCCAGTACTTCTGCATAAGATGGATTGTTTTAATGTTAATGAGGGTGATAAAACTTGGCTCTGAGCATCTCAGAGTTGTTGGCCGATATACTCTATACCCAGTAAGTTCATTATTGTTTAATGATGAATAAAATTGATGCTGGCTTTTGGAATATGATTTTTTTTTCTAGTTGTGGTATTGGATATAAACATGAAAGTGCATATACCTCCTTAACCAGTACCGTGATTATCTGGGTAATTCTGATGAATGTATTCTGCTTGTTGTAATTTGTACTCTGTTTTATAATATGTGTGTCCAGCTAGCCTCCCATGTGTTTTCTCTCTCCCAAAAGAAATTCAGAATACATAAGATTTTGTTTTGATATAAATGTGCTTTGAGAAGCATTAGTGTGCTCTAAGTTACTCTTAAGTAAGAACAGGCAAGAGGAAGTAGTGGGATTTTAAATGTTCTAGTGCACGTTTGTAAATATGGCTTCATTTATTAGTTACATTTTTTTCCTCTCCTCCCATTAGATTTTCTTGTTTTTGCTTGATACTCGCAACTGTTATTTGAAGTAAATTAGGTTGAGAGTCTCTGGCTGAAGATCACCTTGTGAGTTTTTGTTGTATACTGGGGATCTGAACCTGAATATCCCAGATCTTAGTACCCAGTGCAACATACTGCCTCTTTCTTGTGAGTAGGCTGCTTTTCAAAAGTACTACTATACTACACCAAGGCCAAACAATGCATTATGCTGGGACATCTGTATTCTCATTGGAAGAACCTTTCTTGACATAAAGCCAGATGAAAAGTTGCAGGCATAACCAGAAATTTCATACTGACTCCAGTAAATGTCATATTTGTAGGATTCCACCTTCTTCCTTCAATGCAATTAGAGGCTGGATCTTCTATATTTATACTTGTGTCTATGAATTTGGAAGAAAGCGACAGGGATGGAGCTCATGAGTCAGACATACGAGCAATGGTTTAAGACTGCATGTTTAATACAAATAATTTTAGTCATTTCAGAGAAATAATAGCCGAATCACAAAGCATTGAGCACTTCTAAAACAGGACATTAAACTGACCAGTAGGTTGTTATAAACTTCAGTAACCCAACAACTCCATTATATGCTGTATTCAGCGAAGAGTTTCCTTTTTGGATTCCAGTTAAAGGCAAAGTTTTTGCTTATCTAGCATCTTCACTATTCTGGTATGATTTTTGTGAGTTGAATAGCAGTGTGACCAGCTGAAATTCATTGTCTGAGTGGCTATTCCCACGGTATACATTGTAGTCTCTTGAAAACGGCATCTATTGAATGTCAGTCTATCATCTATAAATTAAAGGCACAGGAGCCTTTCCAGTAATCAAAGGTGGCAGCGTCATACTTGCCACGAACACTTCTAAATTACAAGCTGTTCCTGTCCACAAATTTTCTTTATATGTGAAATCATTCAAGAGACTGAGGACTGTTTGTTAGAAAAGACTGTTGCCACTGTGACACCAGTTGCACAGCATCAAGCAGGTACATAACATGCTGTGACTGTCACTTGTCGGTCCTTTGTATTCTGAATTGTTTGTTATCTGAGGTGTTTAGAACAGTTGCATTTCTCTGGGTCTTGCATTTGCTGTTCTGCCAGAACATAATCCAGAAGGTGTAGATAAGAGGCTGGTATTAATAATGATGGATTTAGAAGGTTAGAAGAATTTCCTTTGCTCCTTTTTGATTGAGTGGAGGGGTGGTGGGGAGGGTGAGCAAGCAGGATGCACATTTGAAGGTAAGTCCCATTGAACACAGCATGTTTTATTTTTATATAAGCATTGGTAGGTTGAGTTTGAAAACTATTGAAAATTATTACTGTGTGAAGTTTTTTAAAAAAGCTCTAGAAGTGCATGTGTATGGGTGTGTTAAAAGGCTTGCCTCTGGTATTTGATTCACTTTGTCCATTTGGCATGGTTTTTGTCAACATGATTGTCATTCTGAGGTTGTACACTTGTCTCTATCAAGTGCACATGCAGCATTTCTTTTTGAAAAGACTGTGGTCCTCTGGGGCACTCTTTAAAATAATGGCTGTTTCTCACCTACTGAATTCTCTTCATAAAGATTAAAATTAAAAAATAAAATAATGGCTGTTTCTTTGCAAATATGAATGTGGGCAACTAAGGGCTGCTTTTATGTAGCGACAGAAAAAACAAAAAGTGACTTTGTTTGAATTTCTGATGAAAAAACTGAAAGTTGACACTATCCTTTAGGGTTGCCAAAGTGAAAACTGGAAAGGGCTTCTGTACCTTTAATGATTGTGTGCAAAAGGAAATTTCAGCCAGTGTTGCTTGTTACCTGGTTGCATGATAAACACCTGCTGAAATTTCCTGTGGTGCATCACCTTTAAAAGTACAGAAGCCCTTTCCAGTTTTCACTCTGACAGTCCTCCTGCCCATGACTCATCTTATGAGCCTGCAGTGATGTTAATCTGATTTTTTAAATCTCTATGGTGAGAATCCCTTGTACTTGTGTTGGAAGGTGGAACAGACGACTACTTCAGATTTTAGACTAGAATGTAGTGTTGCAGAGTGAAAGGTGGAGAGGGCTCCTTTACCTTTTAATGGTTGTATACAAGAAGGACTTTGATCAAGTGTTGCTTACCTGATTGCTAGCCAAGTAACACCTACTGAAATTCCCCCCTTCTGTGCAACCATTAAAGGTGCAGGAGCCCTCTTTAGGTGTCTCTTTGGCAATCTTAGCCAAAAGGACTGCAGTTCCAGAGTTTCTTTTTGTGGCTAATGTGGAGTTCATATTATAGAGCAGTTTTGACTTAGAATGCGAAAAAGTTCCTTTTTTTGGCTACAGTTGTAGTCTATAAGTAATATTTTGAACATTGGATTGGCCCATCAGGCCACTTCCTGTAACAGCCATTTTGAAGAAGGAAGTGACAGTTGAATAAGGGCACCTTGTGGAATTACATTCTTTGGTGTAGTGAAATGGTTATAGTGTGGAATTCTCTTAAGAAGGAAAGACAGGGTATAGGAATTTGGCATGTGAGGTAAGTTGAATGAAGAGTGGACATGTTAAAGGATTAGAATAGCCGCCTCCTATTTGAAGGCTTCTGTTATGTTTTGAGCATCAGCCCCACCTGCCAGGGTCGCTTATTGGGGAAGATGGGAATTGTAGTACGTTTGGAGATGGGAAGAGGGACAAGAGTCACAGAATCATTTGGTATTTCCGCACTAGCCTGTTATAGCGCGATGATACCACTTTCAACATCCTCTGGATTCCAGAGGATGTTGAAAGTGGAATCATCGCGCTGTAACAGGCTAGTGCGGAAATGGCCACCGTCTTTCCAAATACCGGCAGATACTTTCTTTGTCTTTCTTTCCAAAGAGAAAACACTTGCCAGTGTCTAGAAGGAGAGTGAGTGAATGAGGAACGAGAATGCATCATATATCAAATATCATTTATCATATTTCATTTATCAAAAAATTTCCATGATGAATTCTGGAAAATGACTTGTGGGTATTGGCTTATAACTTCTTCAGAAGTGCTTTGGCTGCTGTGCAGAGCTAATCTCTGGGCCTCAGGTTCTCAGGAGGAAGCGGTTAGTGTTTGAGTCACTCTTTTGTTGTAGTGCTGAAAAGCATCTAGACACCAAGAAAAAAAAATGCTATAGTGTAAGAGTTGTAAGGTTTGCTTGTTGAACATAACGGTGTTTTGTGGCAGATCCTTCTATTTTAATCTCTTATCCCTAAAATTTACAATAGTATAGTATTTGTAGTTTGCTACGGCATCAGAATTAAAATTTTAGGCCTAAAGTGCAATTACCAGTTCCTGCTAGTGAATATCCATATGAAAATTGTGTTAATTAAATCCTTGTAGTTGGGACTAGTGTTTGAATTGAGGCTTTATTGCTTTGATTTCATTGTATCACCAACATTGGAAAACTTGAGAGAAGGCAAAGACTTTTTTATTTCCTATTTTTATAGTTTTGAAATAAGACAAAAAAAAGCAAAGCCTAACAGTTTTATTCATTGTTTTTAAATTACCTTTGGAATTATTTGATTGAAAAATGTTCCATATATCCTTTAAACAATTATATTCTTGTGAAAGTAAGCTCAAAACCAGAGGCTATATATTTTTCAAGTTGCACTTGTACGCATACCAAGTTTGCCTAGCCTGGTGTCCTTTGGATGTATTACACTGCAATGCCTCATTACCCTTGCATGCTGAGAACTCTAATCCAGCACATCTGAAAGGCATTAGAGTAGGTGTGGTTGTTATATAAACTTACCTGGGAGTAAGTCCCATTAAACTCAGGTTTACTTTTGGGTAAATCTGCCTAGGAATGTGCTATCAGGTAGATTTTACTAATTGGAATCTATATGCTAGTATCTCTGAAGACAGAAAACATCTTGGCTCCTAAAGTTTTGATTTCAGCATTTAATAGTTAACCTGAATCAAGAGAATGAAAAATTTTCCCCAATCTATTATTTATTAAATTGATTCCTTGGAGAATAATCTTCATTTAGAGAGAGATGTATCTTAATTTATTTGATTTTGGGACCATCCAACACAGCTATATATGATTAATTGTGTTGACTTCAATATAACTCTGTATGCATTTGTGTGTGTGTACACGTGCCTTCGGGTCACCTGTCGACTTTTGGCGACCCTAGGATTTCATAGGGTTTTCTTAAGCAAGGAATACTCAGAGGTGGTTTTGCTAGTTACTTCTTCTGACATATAGCCCACAACACCTGTTATTTGTTGGAAATCCAAATACTAGCTAGGGCTGACCCTGCTTAGCTTCCAAAATCAGGTGGGATCTGGTGTCTTTAGAGTATTTAACTGTTTGTTTTTGTGTTGTGTTCAACCTTGAGCTTTGGATAATGAGAAGAGTAACTGTGTAAAATTGGATACTGTGCCACTGTACTTCTATTCTACAAAAATTATAACTTCCATGATTGCTTATACTCTTAAGCTGCAATGGTAATCTAATATATTTAGAAGCTTTGTTGAAATCTCTCTGGCAGTTTTATTGTCTAGTCACAGGCCATTGGAAGTTCATCCAACCACAGCTATGTACAGGTTAACACAACATACAGTGTTTAAACCAGCACTAATCTGCCAATAAAAACTTTAATATCAAAAGTAGAATGTACATGCTCAAGTTGCCTCAGCAAAGTCTGTTATGCTACAAGTGAGAACTTGGGCCTTAACATCAGTTTAATTGTTGCAAAAGGTACTAGTTACTGGTTGTTAAACCCATTTGTGTTACTTAGTTAACATTTAATTTTATGCTATGCACTCGTTCCTCATTCGCTCACTCTGACTGATTTGTAGAAGAAACATTTTAATAAAGAATGAGGTATATCTTCAGCTTTTCCTTAAAATATTTTTTACAACTTTCCAGTTACAGTTTCCAAAGTGGGTTAATACGCCAGCATAAACTTCTTAAAGTACAAAAACAAAGGTAGCACAGAAGTAGTGAAGAGACACCCCCCCCCATTAATCAAGTAGAGGAGCAGATAAAGAGTAGGCCTGATTAGTAGCTTAAAAAATAAAGCTTAAATTATAAAAGACCCATACAAATCAATCAAAAATAATTAACAGAGAAATCAGGATGGAATCTTACAGGCAAATGCTTCATTTTATATGAAACACCTATCTGTATTTTGTTGTTGTTGTGTGTCTTCAGGTCATTTCTGACTTACGATGACCTTAAGGTGAACCTATTGTGGGATTTTCTGGGGGCTGAGAGTATGTGACACACCCAAAGTCACCCAGTTGGTTTCCATAGCTGAGCGGGAAATTGAACCTTGATCTCCACACTGTAACCACTGTTGTCAAGGGAAATTTCCTTCAAGGAAAAGTTCTATACAATGAGCACAGCCAGAGTGAACGCCCTATCTAGTCTCAATCAACTTTTTATCACATATTGGTAGATCAGGTAAGAGCTCCCATTGAAGATCTTAATGAACAATGTGGCTCATATGGAGAAGCCAGATATCCTGGTTTCAGACTGTAATCCAGATGAGGTGCAGTTCCTTTTGCTCTACAGATGAACTTCCACATTAACTGCATATGTATCTGACCATTACTGGCACTATTTGAAACAGAAAGGTGATTATTACTCCAGTCATGTGAGCAATGAGCTTTGCAGCCAGTAGCAAACTGTTAGATTAGCATGGATTTCTGGAACATAGTCATATCATACTTGATAATCTGGACAAGTGGTTTCAGTTGTTCAAGCATAGAATGTCGCTTTCTATGGATGGTGTATATACGTGTGCTCATGTGTGTCTGCAAAATGTATTTATTGGTTTTGTGAGTTGATTAGCAATTCACTCAAATAATGAACAGCCAAGACCAACAATAGTATATAACAAATAACATCAAAGCAATAAATTGTGTCACTAATTGTCCTCATTATTTTGGTTAGCATAAATTATCACTGGATGCCAGGTTTTGTAAAATCTTCTTTTCCTGTTGACATTTCTGCACTTTGGAGTAATGTGTTACTGCCATAGATATTGGTAATGCTGTATTAATACATAGCAGCAGTGGGTTGCAAGCTAACCAGCCCATAAAAAAAAGATCAGTTGCATGCACTCTTCAACCTGCATTGTTGGCAGCTAACTATTGGCTCTGAATGAAGCCATTTTTCACTGACTTATGGTAGTCCTATCAAACTGTAGTGGACGTTTTGTTCACAGTTCTTCCATTAGTGAATAAGATATTTTTCCTGTCCCAAAAGGTGTATATGGATCTTGAGGAGAAGAGGAAAAATTTTTGTTTTTATTAATAGCTTCAGTGTGGACATTAATTCATCAAAATTTATTCCTGGCCCCTGCAGAATACAGCAATTGCTCAGCCTTGAGTTGGATTATGCAGGTTGGACTTTGTTGTTTGGTATGATGTGAATGAATTGTTTAGAATATCAGATCTCTTCCATAGGCAATCCAAGTTCATTTTTAATTAAGTTCACTTCTGGGAAAGTTTTAGGTTCAATGTTGTGGTCATCTCTTTCCCCATGAGGAGAAATTCTTGCTGAGAAACAGTACTGAACAGCAGAGAACTTGCTTCAAGCTTTCCTGGATGTTATGAGTTCTCTGAGTGGGGTTTCCTCAGCATTGGAACTTGGCATACTTTGTGTTGGCTCACCGGCATGGAGACATATCCCCAGTAGCAGTTTGGAACAAACTTAGGACTGTCTGAGCCGTGTCAGTTTTAAAATTCCACTGGGAAAGACCTGAAGTCTAGGAGGGCAGGCACATTTGCCAAGTATTAATTTGCTTCCGTTGTTTGTGTACATTTGTGTGTGTTCAGGTCTGTGCATGTGTATGCTTTTGGTTGAAAAGAGACTGAAAATTCAAAAGTTTTGGCATTAAATGGGGGAAATGTCTCTGCCTTTTAAAGTACCTTCAAATATTTCTAATAAGTGCTTCTTCTTCCTATCCAAGTTTGTTTTAAATGGCAAGTGATATCTTAATTGCCAAATTTATAACATTTCATGGATTAAATTGAATCAGCTCTTGCACTGCTGTTGATTGGTATTTATGGTATACAAAGGGTTCTACAGGCTTTGCAGTGGGCCAAAAATTCACAAAGCGGTAACACATGAAGTGGAAAGGGTTTTTGAAAGGTGTATGCTTATGAATTAACCTTTTCTGATCGGTTGCTTAAAGTTTTAATGATGTTTTCAACTTTGCTAATGTATGCGATAGACTATGAATAAGGTGGTTTTTACATTTCAAAACTGCTCTGAAGACCCGATGAATTCTCCTACAGAGGATGGATAGTAGTAATGGCCATTTTTGTGTTATGAGCTGTATATCAAGAAGTCCAGATATCTCAGTTAACAAAGTATATGTATTCCTGGGAATTAAGTTTTTAACATAAAATTTGCTACCAGGGGCAGAAATAATATGGAAAGAGTAGGGATAGCCTCCTATTCCACACACCCACATTTGCACACAGAGTAGTTCAAAATGTTTCAACAAACTTGTCACTCAGAACTAACAGTATGCTCATGAAAATTGAAGCAGCCAGCTCAGGCAAGCAAGACTGCCTTATCCATTAGGCACTTCAGGAACAGTGCCTACAGCCTATGAAAATGTTAGGCCTATGAAAACATCCCTAGTGGTACATCAAGGTGGGACAGGAAGTTAGATACAAGAGTGTCTGGGGCATGCAAAAACCTTAATGTGGCCCCACAGGTAAGCCTTGCATAAATAAACAAAACATTTTGAACCTTCTAAAGACCGCTTGAAAGCTTCTACCAGAATGCATCCAGGAATATTTTTTTTCCTTTCACCAGCTTCTACTTTTCACATGACTTCCATTTTGGTGGCCCACTGTATAGAGCTATGCTTTTTTCAATATACTGGGGGTAACAGGCTAATCAATCAAAGAGAGCCAGTGTAGTGTAGTGGGTTGAGCATTGGAAGTTGAGCATTGGATTATGACCCTGGAGACTAGGGTTTGACCCCCCCCACTTGGCCATGGGTAACCCTGGGCATGTAACACACTCTCAGTCCCAGAAAACCCAGTGACAGGTTCACCTCAGAGTCACCGTAAATCAGAAAGGACTTGAGGGCACACAACAATAACAACAAAGCAGGATAAATCTGCATGTTTCTTTTCTCTATGTTTTGCTTTTCACACACTCTGTGTAAGGAATTCTGAAGACAGTTTTTTTTCCAAACCTCGTCTGTTACAGAAAGGCACATAGTCTACAGGAGGATTGGCTTGAGTAGAATCCCATTCTTTTCAAGCTCAAATTTTATTGCATTATTGACTACAGACAAGTTGTTTCAAACTGGCACTAAAGTTGTGAGATTCTCCAGTCCACTTTCACTTTTTTTCCCTAATGCTGCTTAAAGAAACAAAACAAAAAACACTTCCACCTAGATAAAGAACAAGGAGAAGAGAGGGAGTTGGGCAGATGTAATTTTGGGGGGTAAAAAGAGGCTTCTTTGTAAGAGGTTTGCCAGTAATTTTCCCCCAATTTTATGTTTTTCTGCATATAACAATTTATTTGATCTGAATATACACTTATATATTAGATGATTGGGCTTTTAAACAAGCTGTAACGTGATTAAATTCATTTTTGTATGCAGTAGGCACATTTGAGTGTACCCTCAGTTTATATTATTTACCCAATTTGTAAGGAACAGGTAAATTAGCATGGTAAAGAAGCATCTCATAGTTCCCGAGCACTGAAAATGTTAATACGCAGATGTTTTATTTAAAAAATGTTATCATGCAATCATTTCACATGCCCAAGTTATTGATGTAGTGACAACATAAATGCTTGCTTGGAACTGATTTTCTTCTTTGTTTTTACCACCAGAGGCATTGAATTTAGGCAAAGGATAACCAATAATCTTTATGGAATGGCAGTTTCATTAATGTAATGTCTCTTTGTTGCTGAGTGTGTCATTTAACTTACCTATATCATTTCAAGACATTATCTTAAGACAGGGTGGATAAAAATGTATGCAAACTGAACAATTGCTGAACTAACAAAAATAACTGCTTTTAAAAAAAATCAGGCTTTCTTGTATTGGGTAGAACCACATAAACTGTGAATATGTTCAAATGTGTCTAACTGTGGGCTATCAAAATAATTCATACTGTGGGTAGTTGTGGGAGGGAAAAAGTAATCTACAGTTATGGAATATATTTCAGGTATATATCTGGATAGTATAAAGTCTGATGTGAAGCAAACCATATGAAAATGAAGAAAACATTGACTTTTTCCTAGATATACGTCTTGTGCCATGAAAATGGTAATGTGTGGGTCAATTACTGCTATTACTTATTTGTAAGACAATTCATTTCTAAATGCATTTTGAAATTTAAAATTGGGCACCTAGTTCATATGCTATTGCTTAACTTGGAATGTTAGGAAAAAACAGCTTTGGCTATTTGACAACAACATATAAAAAGCCAATCTGAGTGAGCTGTCATATAAAAACATAATCCATGAACGTACACCTTTCCAAAATTCTTAATGAAATGTTGTGACCTTACTTGTTAACTAGTATTATGACCTGCAGACTATAGAAGGTGAGGCACCATAATTTAATTTTACAGATGGGAAAATGAAGCTTAGAGCTGACGATGTGCTGAACCCTCTTGATTTGAATTTGAACCCTGTCTTTAGTGTCCACAGTATGAACCTTTTTGATCAGCTATATTTTATTTCTTAGGCAGAAGAACCTGTCATCTACTAAGGCTAGTCATCTGTCTAGCCCATGTTGTCTCCTCTGATTGTCAGTGGGTTCTCATAGTCTCAGGAAGACCTTGAAAAGCATGCAAATGAAGATGCTTAAAACTAAAAAGTGTGCTGGTATGCTAGATCCTACCACAGTTTTTAGACTGATAGCAGGATAAGTAATTTTGTCTATTTTCTTGTACCGTACAAGTGTTTTTTTTTGAAGTTGCTTTGTTTCAGTTGCAGTGCTTGATTTGAGAAAACATCTTAGGTTTTGCAGTCCACTACCACTGTTGGTAGCTTCTTCAGTTTCAGTAATAAGAACACTAACAGTAATAATCAACACTATAAATAAATATGGCTCTGTATCACCATGATCTTACAAACTGAATTTAGCCCAGTTGTCCTATAGTTCAGGGTAAATGCCCAAAGTGTTGTGTGTAAATTGATTCAAGTAATTAGCTCAATACAATGGACCCTTGTTCAACATAGCCTATGTATGGTAGATCTGCACTAATGTTGCCATTGTTTTTACGAAGCTGTTCCATGAAACTGAAGAGACTGGAAAGGAGCTCTGTGTTGATCAGCATTCTTACAGAGCTTAGATCATGCTGAGGAACTGTTAAGAGAGATGTTTTACTGCGTAACAAATGGATGGTTGATGTTAATGCGGTTGGTAATGTCAGCTATGTTGTTAAAAGTAGTCTCACTGCATCAGTTCAATTAAAGTATGTTCATATCTGTTTTTGACTGGTTGAAAGCGGGATGGGAAAAGGGTGGCTTTTTCTGTTCAGAATGCCTGGAGTCCAAAGAAACATTATCTTTAACCCTTAAGGTTAAAAACCCTAGAAATTTCCTGCCTGCTTTTAAGGCTGGCATCCTGTTGATGTTTGATATAGTGTAGTGGTTTGAGTGTTGGACTATGACCCTGGAAACCAGGGTTCAGTTCCCTGTTTGGCCATGGAAGTCTACTGGGTGACCTTGGGTACCCTTTGATAGGTTCTCCTTGGAGTCTGCATATGTTGGAAATAACTTGAAGGCACTTGACAACAACAACAACAACATGTGCTAAAATTCTGGGTTCTGAATAGTTTTTTCTGGATAGCTTTCATTTTTCCTCCAGGGAGCCCGAAAGTTGAAGCCCAAAGGTCTGGGGGATATGTCACCTTCCATGTTTTATTGGATTGTGAGTCAAAAAAACCATAGCAAGCCGCCTTATGCTAAGTCAGACTTCTGGTTTATCTGGCCCAGGATTGGTAGCAGCTCCTCAGGATTTCAGAGAGACCTGTTTTCTAGCCCTACATAGAGACCTCTTCTATTTCCTGGTGAGCTTCCATCCAAGTGCTAACCAGGCCCAACCATGCTTAACTTTTGAAATATATTATAATTGTATTCATGGTGATATAGTAGTTCCCATCAGCCATAACCAACATAACTAATGGTGAGAGGTGATGAACGCTGTAGCGCCAAATAAGATTTGGAAAGCCCCATGTTTTCTATCCATAAACTATCTATTAGAAACTTATGGGCTCAGGGTGACTAAAGATGTGAAGGCCTGGAAGAAAATACAAAACTTTGAGTAAAAGTTATTTTCTGGATTTTTCCCAAAGCCTTTTTTTCCCAGAAAAATTGAAAAAATGCATTTTTTAAAAAACAAACAAACCTAAGATTGATTAATGAAATATTTAAGATAAAAGTTTTCACATATTTTGTGGTGGTTGTTAACTTCCATCAAGTCAATTTTGACTTATGGCAACCTCATGACCAAGAGACTTCCAAGTCACTCTGTTGTCAACAGCCCTGCTCACATCTTGCAGACTCAGAGCCACGGCTTCCTTGATTGAGTCTATCCATTTGTAATATGGTCTTCTATCAGATTTCTTCACTGTTGAGCTTTCACAACTGTACAATGAAATACAATGGCATGGACAATCCTAACTTTAGTTTTAGTGATATATCTTTACACTTCAAGGTCTTGTGTAGTTCCTTCATAGGTGCTCTAAGTCCTAGTCTTCTTATTTCTTGACTGCAGTCTCTATTCTGATTAATGAGTGAGTCAGAGTATGGAGGATTTTGGACGATTTCAACGTCTGCTTTAAAGTTGTGTAAATCATCTTTGATCGTTATTTTTGTTTTCTTAGTGGTCAGCTGTAAACCTGCCTTCGTACTTTCTCCCTTGACTTTCTTCAGTAATTATTCCAAGTCTTTGTTATTTTCTTCTAGTAGGATGGTGACATCTGCATATCTTAAACTGTTGATGTTCCTTCCTCCAGTTTTCATGCTTCTTTCCTCCAGCTCTTATTCTGCTTTGTATATGATACATTTAGTGTACAAGTTGTTTATATAGGGTGATAAAATGTACCTCTGCCTGACTTCCTTGTTGATGGCAAGCTGTTCTGTTTCTCTTTGTTCTTACTTGACAGTGGCTTTTTGTCCTGAGTGTAAGCTACACACCAGAACAATCAAATGTTGGGATACACCCATTTCTTTAAGAACAATCCATAGTTTTTCATGATTTGCACAATCAAGCACAGGCTGATTTTCTTCTGAAATTCTTTGGTTTGTTTGACTCTCTGTGTTTGTAACATGGTGCCTAATGCTCTTCCTTTCCTGAATGCAGCTTGGGCATTTGGTATTTCTAATTCTGTATATAGTAAAAGTCTTTGTTGTAAAATTTTGAGCATTACTTTGCTAGCATGGGAGATTAATGACATGGTCCTGTGGTTACTTCAATCCCTCTGTCCTCTTTCTTGGGGGGTTGGGATGTATATTAAGCATTTCCAATCTGTGGGCCATCTTTTGTCTTCCCTATTTGTTGACAGATTTTAGTTAGAACAAAAATTAATTCTGTCTCTGTAGCTTGAAGTAGCTGTATTGGAATGCCGTCTGTTCCTGGTGATCTTTTTCTCCCAAGCACTTTGACTACAGTTTCCACTTTACTTGCTAAAATTATAGGTTCATCTTCAAATGGTTCTTCCTGGAATGAATCTATCATCGTTTCATCTATTTTATGTAGTTCTTCAGTGTATTGTTTCCATCATCTTTTTATTTGTAGTTGTGTAATGTGCTCCCCTGCTGGTCTCTCCATTCTTGGTTAAAATTTCCATTTGATTTCTTAGATCTTGTGGAAGAGGTCTCTTGTTCTTCCATGTTTGTTGTCATCTTCTGTTTCTCTGCATTGGCTATTAGAGTCATTCTCTTTTTCCCTGTGCAGGAATTGCTAAACAGTTACATTTGGAGTTCTGACTCTATTTCTGTCATCTTTTACTTTTGCTTCACACCTGTCCTTAACTCCTTGAAGAGTTTCATCTGTCATTGAATGAGGCTTTCTCTCTTTTTGGCAGCAGATAGTTTCTTTCTGCATTCTTCTCTGACAGTGTCTCTATTCTTCTGTTCAGAGTTCTTTTGGCTGCTGGTTAATTAAGCTTGATAGTACACATATTTCTTTTTAATTATTGTTAAATTCTATGGGATGTTCTTCAGGTTGTATTTAGCAGGATGATTGATTTAGCATTCTTCTTTAAATGTACTCTCACTTTTGCTATTAGCCATTCATGGTCTGAGCCACAATCTGCTCCTGATCTTTTTTGTAGAGAATATGGAGTTTCTCCATCTTCTGCTTCTGATTATGTAGTCTATTTGATTTCTTTATTGACCAGGAAGTGATTTCTGTGTATATAGTCACCTCTTTAGTTGCTTGAAGAACGTGTTTGCAATAAGCAAGCTTTTGGCCTTGCAAAATTCATTTAGTCACTTTCTGCTTCTTGATTCTAGATGAAATTTTCCTACAGGCTTTAATTCTGCTCTGTTTCCTACTTTGCTTTCCAGTTGCCTGTGATTAACAAGAAGTCCTATTTTGGTGTGTGATCAGTTTCGCCCTGGACTCAGCACAGAATCTTTCAATTTCTTTTTCTTCTGCCTCTGTAACTGGAGCATAAACTTGGATTATAATTATACTGATGGATTTTCCCTGAAGTCTTATTGATATTATTTGGTCAGACTTTGCATTATATCCTTTGACTGCTTTCACTATATCCTCACTATTAATGCCACCCCATTTCTTCTCAGATTTTCATTTCTTGAGTAGTAAAACACTGTGTAATTAATCTGTCTCAGATTGGTGGGATTCACATACCCCCCAAGTCTTTTGTAAAAACCATTTAAGACTGTGAGCAGTATCAGATCATTATAATTGCTGGTCTTAGGGGTTTTTTCCCTTCCACCTCAGTTTTTCCAGTGGGTGTGTTCATGCCTCCTTGACACTCCAGAGAACTAGTTGTGACAAAATAATTTTGTTTTACTAATGTTGATAGTTTCTTCTGTTTTAATAGTGGTTTTATGCTTGCTGTTCATAAACTGGCAAAACCAAAGAGGTTCCTTGTAGACAAGGTGTTCCTTACAGTTCAGGACCTTGCAGCTCCATGATAATTTTATATGTCTGAACAAGTTCAACATAATGTATTTTTGCATTCCGAAAGCAACAGAGTGACTTTCAAGCTGTAAAGGTTGCATTTTTTGATCTCTATGAAAACTTGCCTTTTTTCCCACACCCTCAACCACCACATTAGAAAATTCAGTTTTTCCCCATGGTTTCCAAATTTCTAAAATTTTACATCTCTAAGTTATACCAAGCCCCTATGTAACTTGTAGCTGTATTTCCTCAAGGTCCTCTGGTAGTATGATTTGCATCACAGAGACCTAGGTTTAAGCTTTGAATGGGCTGGGAAGGACTTGCATCAGAAATTCCAGCAGGCCGCTGCTTCTCCCTACAGAGATATAGAGAGGGCATTGGAGGTGGAGGAGGGGAGTGAGGAGCATAGTTCTATTCACAACCATGAAGTAGAAGGCATTTTTCTTGGTGTCTTACATGAATGCTAGTAAATAGCACCCTTTCTCATTGCCTGTGGTGGACAAGTATTGCTCTCCACTGTCCAAAACAGGAGATTTTGTAAAAGTTGGGTTTCTCTTCACAGTTCCACTACAGGAATACTTGGGACAGCAGATTAATAAAATGTTTTGAGGATTAATAATGACATGGTCCAATCCTATTCTTAGATTGTCACAACTAAGGTAATCTTAGTTGACTAATTATATTTTTAATCTATTAATTGGTCTGATTTAATTCATCAATGGAAGAAAATCACTGTAAAGGAAGAAGTATCCTTCCATTGATTTTCATCAACCCTTTCATCATGTTAGAGGCATTCCAGCCTCTTCTTAAAGTTGATTTGCCATCACCAGCCTTTATAAGGATATATTAAAAATTAGTGTAGCCAGTATTTTTAGCTGATTTACTTAGTAGTCAGGATACATTCGGGTATGTAAAACACTGTGGACTGGTACGCGTTTATTTTGGAAACATGTACCATGGAAGATATATTTGGCTTTTTAGTAGTGCAGCTTCTACCTTATCTTTCTAGCTACTCAAAGTAGCTTCCAAAGGTGAAGGATGGGCTGCTAGTATTATATCTATTGTAGATTCTAGGTTGCAGGTTCTGGAGGTGATTTATTGGGAAGTTGAGAATGTCTTGCCTTCTGAGAACTAGAAAAACAGTTTCTGCTGACCTGATATCAGAGTTCTAATGATGAAACCGTATTCATATTTTTCTTCCATACATTTGTTGTAAGGATTTCTTACATTTGATTTTCTTGTTTTTTATCAGAAAATGAAGAGCTTGGCCCAAAGACGTCAGTCAGCACCATCACTGGTTCTCAGCAAAGCACTGAACAAGTCCAGAACAAGTGCCAGGTGAGGTGTATTGTCTTTTTTATTTTTCCTGTTAGCCTTCTTGTTGTCATTGTTGTCAAAAAAAAAAAAAGGCAGATTTCTTGATCTAGATTTTAGATAAACAGTTGACCTTACAAGACTAAGATGGTATCTAGGGAGACCAGCTTTAAGTCTTCCCCACAACGGTCTTTTCATTATCTTCACTAAAGTGTTTTGCCTCTGCTAAACATGTGTGTGGTTGAATGTGATCAAAATGTCATGAATTAAGTTTCCTACAATTTAAAAAAGTGATTTTACTATTGATGATTACATTAAAAAATAATAGCTATATAGATCCTTACAGTATTTTCTTGTGATAATTTTGTTTTATTTTTTATCTTGTTTGGGGAGTGCTTACAATTACAAGATAAATAGTATTTTCAGACTAAGATTTACACAGACCAGTTACAGTGGCCTTTCCACTTCCCCAAGGGTTCAGGTTGCGGAACCCTCACAAAAGTGGAAAAACCGCAGATAATTCCCTCCTGTGATCCCCTCCCATTCCCTTCTTGGGCTCCTCTCTGCTATTCCTTTGCCTTTTGCATGCTGGGGCCAAAGGCAAGGGAATGGGAGGAGGGAGTTCTGGAGAAGAGAAGGAAGATGTGTGTGAACCCCCCTCCATCCCTTGCCTTTTGCCTCAGTGTGAGTTCTCAGCACTGGGGCCATAGGATGGAAATGGGAGCTCTGGGAATGGGAATTGGAGCTCTGGAGGTGAGAAGGAAGGCTCTCACGTGCCTCCCCTCCTTCCCTTGCCTTTTGACCAGGCACTTGCCTTCCTTTTCCATGCCCAGAAAAACACAAGGGAATGGGAGGGGGGGAATAATCAAATTTGAACTGGTCAAACCTGTGCATGTGGAAGGAGGACCGTAATTCGTTAAAATCACATGTCGACTGTATATTTATGCTATGTAGCTTGCCTATATATTTTCTTCTTTGCATGCTTCTTTTCCTCCTGCCTCCTTTCCAGCTGCCAAACTCTGAGGCCGTTTGGTTGGTGACAATCAGTGATAAAGCAGCCACTACTTTGACAGTGTGTGGCCTTACAGCATCATGTAAATGAAACATTCTCCTGTAGATTATATGTAGACTATGTGCTGCATGTGGCTTGGGTATACAGCAGCCCCTCCTCATTTGTGAGAGTTTGGGGCACAGAACCCTCATGAAAATGGAAACCCACAAATAACTCCCCTTCCCATTTTCTTGCCTTTTGTCCTGGTATGTGTGCCTTCCTTTTCTGCACCCAGGCAGAAGGCAAGGAAATGGAGGTGAAGGCCCATGTGTGCCCCTCTTCTCTTGCCTTTTGCCTGGATGTACCTGTCTTCCTTCTCCATGCCTGGGCAAAAAAGCAAGGGAATAGGAAGGAAGGTACATGTGCCTCCCCCTCTGTTCCTTTGCTTTTTGCTCCAGCATGTGTTCTCCATGCATGTACCTCCCCCCATTCCCTATCCTTCTGCCCTGGCATGCATGCCTTCCTTCTCCGTTCCTGGGCAAAAGACAAGGGAATGGGGGAAGACATGTGTGCACCTTCCTTTTCCACATGCCATCTTCCACCCTCCCATTCCTTTGCCTTTTGCCCAGGTGCAAAGAAGGAAGGTGCTTGTGTCTACATAAAAGGGAGGAAGTGAATAGAGAGAAGGCATGTACGCACCTCGCAAATAATCAAATTCACAAAGGTCAAACTGAGAATGTGGAGGAAGGACTGTACATCCCTTTCCTCTTTTTTGCAGCTGGAAGACTCTGAGGTAGCTTAATTGATAACAACATGTAGAAAAGCTGCTACTCTTGCAGTGTGTGATCTTACAGCATCACACAAATGAAAAAGCTCTTGCAAATGGTATTTATGTGTTGCAAGGATGGGTTTACTTTCTAACAAACTTTCTTCATCCTTGACATTAATGTGGCAAGGGGAATAGATCAAGGCATAATGTCACTCAGTGAATTTAATGACTGATTGGAAAGCTGACCATTTGGTATTCTTAGTCCAGTACTTTTAGCATTGTACACACTGCTGTCCATTGAGGACATGTTATCCATGTTGTAAAAGAATGAGGAATATGGTTGTCTCCCAAACAATCTGCCTGTATTTTATTATGAAAACATCCTCAACAGACTCAAATATACTAGCTAGTTAATTATACTTTCAATTGTGGAGACAGCATGACTGTAGTTATCCTTGCCTTAGTACCACCACCTCTGGATTGCTACAATGAGTTATATGTGGGGCTGCCTTTGTGGACTGTTAGGAAATAGTTAGGAAATAATGAACTACTACAATATTTTTATTAACTAGGACTGCACATGGGATGTACCTTGCCAGTTCTTATTTACTTTAGTGTCTGGTCCTTTGTAAAGATAAGAGTCTCCAAGAAATAATAAATTGATTTTCTCTTGCTTGATTTCATTTTGTAAGAAGCATGCTTGTTAGGTCCCATCTTTAAGATGGGGTGAAAGATTACTTTCTGGCATCCAACGATGTGAGGACTTGTTTGCTCAGATCAGCCTATTATCTCTTTCTAAATTTTAATGCCAAATAAACTCAGATTTCCCCAAATATTGTCACTTCTTGTGTGCATGTTTAAGCCTCATTCACCAGGATAGGAGATTTTAGTCATCTGGAGTCACATATTGTTGCAGAATCCACAGGCAACTAGGCCTCCAATGTAAGTCTTTTGTGGCACTGATACCTGAACAACTGTAAATGGCTTCTTTGAATTCATCCACTATTGATACAGGTTTTTTTAACAGCAGCAAAAAGTTATGACAAAAATGTTCCAATAAATCTATTGTTTTTTTGTTTTAGGGGTACTTTTGTATTCTAACCATTGTGAAATATTAGGACATAAAATGTCCCATTCTGTGTTTGAAGCAAACTGTGATGCAGCTAAATAGATGTTGCATGCTCTGGTTATCAGTAAGTTGGTCTCATTTGAGAAGATACTGGAGTCAAGAAATCCAGTGTACAATATTTCCTGATCTTAATTGCAGCATCCAGCCATCAGTCTAGTGGAACAACTCTAGGGATGAAAAGTATTGCAAAACTCACTGAATGCAAGGGATGGGGTTTGTTGCATGATGCAAATCATGAAGATTTTGTTAGGGATCCAATGTTATTGAGGAATCGGTTAACAACTAAACTCTGAGCCCCTAGGCCAGTGGTTCTTAACCTAGGGTCTGTGGACCTCTGAGGGGCTGCAATGTCCTCATAGGAGTTCTGTGAAGGCTTGAAGAAATGTTATGACCCTTTACAGTTAAAATGAAATGAACGAATGAACAAAAGGTAGGAAGAAAAGACAGACAATCACTCATAAAATGATCTCAAAGAACAAGAGTCTTTTACTGGTCATGGGCTCCGTTTGTACAAATTTTCATTAAAATATCTCAAACCATTCAAAGGTTACAAAATTGTTTGATAGCAAAAAATGTATTCAGCATTTGCTACTTCTGCACATGGTGAGAGGATGCAAGTGAATGACACTGAGTGGATGACGTTTCTTGCTACCACACATACACCCAGAAGTTGCCTTAAATCTTGGTGGTCTGTGGCAACAAAAGATATTTAAAGGGGGTCTGTGATAAAGAAAGAGGTTGAAAACCAGTGCCCTAGGCTAAAATTATTCTTTAGTCTGTACTTTTTTTCTAGTATAGCTTGTCTTATAAAAGTCTGTTTTTCCTGGTTTGTGAAGAACCTTTGCATACTCATGCCTGAACTGTGCATGGTCAGAATAGCCATGAGTGTGTGGAGAAAGCTCTTGCAGTGTTTCTGGATTAGGTATTCTCATGGCCTTTTGTGGGATGTTTTCCTTTATTTCTAGAGCAATAGCTTAAATATCCGATTTCAACACAGAGGTTCTAGTGCTAAGAGCAAGAATGGGAAATCTTCATCCATGAGGCCTCCCTCTCTGACCTGCCAAGGCCTCTGAAATCCCATCCCTCAGGGAGGTGTGCTCTGATCTGATGATGATGAATGAGTCTCTTTCTCCATGGCCATATTGCTTTCCTTTCCTTTCTGTGCATGGAGAAATAGGTAACCTGTTTCTCCATGCACACAAACATCTATATGAGTATGTATTTGTGTATATGAATAAAGTGTGCTGGAGAGTTTAATGGGAATGTGCATGAGGGAGAGTAGAAATGGCCACTCAAGTTGTGCTCCAAAGCCACAAATCCTCACAACATCTTTTTGGGGTACCCTTGAAGATCTTTGGGACAAAGAAGCTTTCCCATTCTTGTAAAGTGTCTACTGTATTACCTAGAGTAGTGGCCAGCATGCTGTAATGGGATGAATTCTGCTCAGTCATGGAAACCCATTGGGTGGCTTTGGGCAAGTTACATTCTCTGAGTCTCAGAAGAAGGCGTGAGCAAACTCTCTTGGAACAAATCTTGTCAAGGTTCACCTTAGGGTTGCACGGCACACAACAATAGTAAAGGCTTTCAAATTTTTTATCTTCAGGGAACTATATCTACATAGACTTAATTGCGTCCTCCCCTCACCCCAAAGTTCTGGGTTTTCCAGAATTCATGAATATTGTGCAGCCATCCGAAGCATATAGTAAAGTATAGTCAGTTCACGCAGAGCACTAGTCCTTGCCAGTTGGATTAACATTTCACCACATGAACTGGAGTGCTCCATAGCACAATCCAGTGCAATGTAGAAGATCAGAGTAGTTGTAAAACTATCTTCTAAGAATGCTTGCTTCGCGTTATTTTACCTTGAGAGGAATCCCCCCTTTCATTGTAAGGAGATTAGCACATAGCTTAGCTAATGCCTGAGCAGCATTTTCTACCTATATTTTTCTTCTCAAAAAGCTCTGTCCTCAGATGAGCTGATACTATATCATCAGGCTCCAGTCCGGTAATCTCTATTTAGTAATCTTCTGAAGCAATCTGCTCACCTGTTCTATAGTTCATATAATTTAAAGGGATTGCATCTATTAAAGTTATTTGCAGAATTACATGGGAGAACAGTTGGCTCTTTTAAATGAACAGCTGGAGCTCAGTTCATTTTATTCCCCTTGCCATTCTACCCCTGTTTAAAAAGAATTCATTCCTCTTCATCAGTAATCAAACAAGTAGTGTTTGAATTTTCTAGTTTGTGTGCTGTGTAACTTTTCTGGATTGCTTCCATTTGTAAGCAGTAAAAGAGCAATGGGTTACAGAACCTCTGTTATGTTCATGTCTCAGATATTTTGTTTTTAAAGCTGTCTTAATACTTCACACCCTTTGCAGGAAAAACACTGAATTCAAGTTTAAATACATTGTAGATTTACTCTGGCACTAAATCCTTATGTTGATACTTAGTACACTGTCTTTTTAGTGGTTGACAAATGACCACTGCAACTTTAGCTTTTATCTATGGATCCTTTATGTGAATAACTTTTCATTAGCAGCTGTTTCATCTCAGTATTTATTGAACTTAATGAGAGTTTGATCTATAAATATTTAGAAAACCTAGTAAATTTATGGTTTCATACCATTTTTGTAGTTCATTCTCCAGCTTATATCAGCCACACCACAATGGTAGTGTTAAATATTAGCATGAATTTTATTTAAACTAAAGCAACTGAAATATAGTTACCAGGATTTGCATGTTAACGTATAGTAACATGATGTCCACAAGTGACTGAGTTTTAGCATTCCATTATTCTTTGAATTATACATCTTGACATTTTCTGGAAACGTGAACTGTAATCCTGCCCACCATTAGTCAAAATAGTACTTTTTAACTTGAGAGCAATTGTTCACTGTTCATCACCGTTGGCAAGATAGAAGCTTTGGTATTTGGAACTTGAACCTTGAGTTCAATTCCATGATTATTTGATGAAAGGGATCTTTTAAATTTTTAAATGAAAATGTCAGTATTGAAACTGAAAAAAAGAGACAATAAAATACAGAAGTCCAAAGATGGGTACTGGTTGTTTTAAAAACAGTTTTCTTAAGGAGGAATGTTAATAGGCCTTATAAATAAATGCATTTGAATGCTCTTCATAAGTCTAAGTTTAGATGTGAAGGCATGGATTGAAAGTTGTGGTTTTTAAGACTCTCTTCCATCCATATTGAACAATACCAAAGGTGCATGTTTCATGGAAATTCTGCACTTGTCTAGATCACTGTAAATGATTTTGACATGTTATTTTATAGTTCTGTGCCAAACGCTAAGTATTCCTAGATAATAAAGATCATGTGTGTTATCTGGTAATGCAATCGGCTTAGTTCTATTCAGGACATGCAGTGTGTGCCCTAAGAATTGCACAGAATGTTCTCAAGGGTTTAATCAGAAGACATGTGGATGATCTAAGCTATGTTACTGGAAGATGGTGATAGGAGATTTATTAAATGTGAATTGCCAAAAGGCTTTAATTGTCTTATTCAACTAGACAGTGCTTTAATAAAGGCATACTCTACACAAGCAAAACTAAAAAGCAAATGGATTCTGATTTCTCTTTTCCTGTGTGCATACATTTTTCCATATAAGAGAATGAATGAGTATGCATTCCCTGTATACTTCAAGAGTACTGTTCTACTTTATCTGCTCTTTATGTAGACTAGAACACAAAAATGTTTTCTATGGCTTTTAAATAGCTTCAGCTTGATAAGCCTTTTGATGAGCACAGAAAACCAGTGATGAAGCAGATTAGAGGCTTGCTGTCTCAGAATAAACAATTTCTTAGGTGAATTTTTTCCCAGTCCTCATGTATAAAGCTGTATTTCAGTTGTTAGCTGTTAATATAGGATCATAGAATCATAGAGTTGGAAGAGACCCCAGGAACCATTGAGTCCAACCCCCTGCTATGCAGGAACACCCATCAAAGCATTCCCAACAGATGGCTATCCAGCCTCTGCTTAAAAACCTCCAAAGAAGGAGACTCTACCACACTCCGAGGCAGCGTATTCCACTGCTGGACAGCTCTGACTGTCAGAAATTTCTTTCTGAAGTTCAAATGGAAACTCCTTTCCTGCAGCTTGAATCCATTGCTCCTTGTCCTAGTCTCTGGAGTAGCAGAAAACAAGCCCACTCCCTCCTCAACATGACATCCCTTCAGATATTTAAACATGGCTATCATGTCCCCTCTTAACCTTCTCTTCTGCAGACTAAACATACCCAGCTCCCTAAGTCGTTCCTCATAGGGCATGGCTTCCAGACCCTTCACCATTTTGGTTGCCCTCCTCTGGACTATACGTCAATAGAAATATTATTTATTTCAAACAAGGGTTTATCTTGCAGAAGACTTTTGTGGCACCAAATTCAGCTAGGGAAGCCTATTTCCTTATCTGTAGCCTTGAGAGTACAACTTTGGGTTGAAGATGCCTACATTCTCTTTGGTTGTTGCTTTTGCTGTTTTCTGGCCAAAACCTCTGAATTAGTCCTTGTCATATTGAGTTTACTTCCAGCCCCCCGAAGCCTGACTTCTACCTTTGAAAAGGAGCAGGAAATTCCCCAGCGTTCAATAATTCTCTCTTGCTGCCACCACTCACTGAATTCTGAATATCTGAGCAGTACAGTGGGACTCTGCTCAGTGTATTGACAATCTCTGTGCTTAAGGACCTTTCCTTTCCCTCCTCCTCCCCCTTCAGAGTGAGAGAAGTTCTATCTAGCATGTGCCGAAGAATGGCGTGGGAATGGAGAGGAAACAGAAGTTTTACAGAAAAGCATTTATTTTAAGGCATGCAAGTAAAAAGGACAATAATACACATGGGAGGCTCCCCCCTCCCAGGTATGCTTAAGTTACAAGTAGTTATAAAAACAGATACATTCTTTAAGATCAGCCAACCTCCAAAATAATAAAAAGCCCTAACGCAACTAACTACCTTATTCTAGTTACTCACATTTGGGTACACAGGCTTAGATGGTCTAAGAGAGGAATGAGACCAGGAGGCGAGGCCTAGGCCTGCAGCCTACTACTGGCACAGATCCCATCTCCAGGAGGTTCCTTTGTTGTGTCTCTGCCACATGGCCTCTCAAGGATTTTTATAACTTTTCCTTTGAAGCATCTCGAAGCATGTCAAAGATGCTCACCTCTTTTCCTTTGATTGGGCAATTCTCCCCCCCCGTGACCTGTGAGGCTGACCCATGATAACAATGTAACCTAACCCCAACATCTCATTAACCCTTGGTTTACCTGAAGAGGAAAGTATCCCCCTTCAGCCAAGTCTAGATAATGGGAAGCCCCATTATCACAGTCCTTAGCTGCTTCTCACCACAGCAGAGGTGAGAATCAGAAAGGATGTCCCCACAAAGTTGTTAATATCTCCTTTCTGATAACCATGAATATAAACTACTTGGAATAAAAATTGAACTAAGACCAGTTCTTCTCCATTGAAAATTCCAAAATTGCTTGGTAAGATACATAGAAACAGAGTTGGACCTAAATGAGTAGGAAGACTTGAAGTGTTCTAGAAGAGTCAGCTGAAAAAGTCAAGTGACTTGATGTTGCCTTTTTGACCACTCTGTCTTGCTTCAAGGTGAGTACTGGTCAGATTTGTAAAAGCCATTACAAAGAACTGGGAAGGTTGAATAAACTTTTAAAATGTGGAAGAAGTGACAGTTATATGTATTAAGAATAAGCAAATGATGCTCCTGGGGATTATAAAAACTACCTTCATACTCTTCTCTAAGCGTGTTGTTGCTTTGCTGCTGAAAGATGGTTGCTTTTTCAGGACAATAGAGATGAATGCCCATTTAGTAACTGGATGGCACCACATATGACTGAACACCCTACAAATATAACTGGATTTCACCTTCTTTTTTTAACTGTATGAACTCTGATAATGTTGTTTTGTGCCTTCAAATCATTTCTGACTTAGGGCAGCCCTAAGGTGAACCTATCACAGGGTTTTTTGGCAAGATTTGTTCAGAGGATACTTGCTTTTGCCTTTGTCTAAGACTAAGAGAATTTGATTTGCCCAAGGTGGGTTTCCATGGTTGAGTGGGGATTTGAACCCTGATCTCCAGTGTCCTAGTCCAGTGTTCAGACCACTGCATCATGTTGGCTGTTGTATAAATTTCAAGGAGTGGGGATGCATGATACATCCAATATACATGTTTCAAATAGGAAAATTTGAAGGGGAAAAAGTTTTTCACAGTAGCTAGACGTTGCTCTGGAAGAATGGGTAGCATGAAATGTTTCAATTCTGTTTTGAAGGGCTACACAGGTTCTCATTTGATAACACAAGTTATAATTACACTGAACTAATTAAAAAAAAAACACCTTCTAAAATGACATTTGAAATCATCTTAGTGGACCGGAAGCAGGTTTTTAAAGGGCTGAGTGGCCTGATTGGAGCTGTTGAGAGGGAAGGTTCCTCCAGAAAAGAAGCACTTGAGGTGGAGGGCAGGGGTTGGAGAAACTCACAAATAATCAAATCCATGAAAGTTAAACCCACAAATGTGGAAGGCTGACTATATTTCACTCTTGACATTCTTAACAATCTACCATACTCGTGATGAAAATATAGCAAGAAGAAAAGTTATGTTGCCTCATTCCTTGTCCATTAACGTTGGCAACTTAACATGGACACAGGAGGAAGATGTATTTGAGTTCTAAGCAAAGAGTCACGGTGCCATAGCAAAGCAGGGCCATCTAGTAGAGAAGCTAGCAACTAAGCAATAAACCAAAATTAGATTAATTCAGTATACAGATTAATAAAGAAATATACAGGGAAAGATATGACTGACATTTATATCAGACCACAACACTAGAGATGTGAAAGCTTTGAAAAAATAGGGAAATCTTTGAAAAAAGGAAATCTCGGGTTTTTTTCAAACCTCTTTTTCCAGGAAATTTGGAAAAATTGATTAGGAAATATTTTCTTTTAGAATGATAAAATTTAAGACAAGATGTTCATGTAATTAGTCCCTCCATGTTATTTCTAAAGGCTATGTAGCAGGGAGACATTTATGCAAGTCTGTTTTTATGGGAATGAGTGCTACCTTTGCTAAACAATATGAAATACTAGAGGAAACAAAATGATTTTCTTTATTTTGCTAATGTTGATGGTAAATGTTTGTTTTTAGTGGTTGTTCTGTACCTCCTCCTCATAAATTGTCAAGAAGAAAATGGTTCCTCATAGTTCAGGTGTTCTGTACAGTTCAGGACCTCATTACAATATTTTAAAAATATTTTAGTTCAATATGTTACCATTTCCTGATTAAACTCTACCTTCAATACATGAAGCATGATGCTTCTGTGCCAAGCCAAATTATACAAGGGTCATTTTATGTATCTAAAGTAACAAAATAGCTTTCAACCTGTAAAGGATGCATTTATATATTTTTTTAAATTTTTTCCAAAAAATATTATGAAAAAAATGGGAAATTTGTTCTTTTTCCATAGCTTCTCAGAAATTTTTGTATCTCTAGGCAACTCTTTAGTTGATTTTATAGAGAGGAAATAGAATGAAGGCAGCAAGATCAGGAAAGTGATTGTTGTACGGAAAACTAGATAAAGAAGAGAGGTAATAGTACTAGATAAGGAAAAGAAAACAAACCACAAGAGACTGAGAGCATGTCCTCCTTCCTTCCAGTTGCTCTATTCCAAGCCATACAGAGAGGGCAGCTCAGATGATTTCTTAGTGTCCTTCCTTGTGTCTAGGTAAATTGAATATATATGAAACCTCCTGACTTTTCCCTATAGTTTATTTCTGGTAAAAGTTGTCTCAAAGTATTTCTTCTGCTCGGAATGATTTGATTTACTGCTGTGAGTGAAAAGTGTAAAAGTACAATGGAAAAACCATGCTGTATACACAGTTTGGGTGGAAGTTTTTACATCTTAATGGATGTTAATGTGTTTACTCAGGATGAAACTGCTTGAGGCATTGAGCTTTCCTCATCAGGACTGTAGATAAGCCAATTAAAGGGTGACATGATCGCATTAGGAACCTGGCAAAGAATTGGTTATTTGCATATTCTGGAGGCCTGACATCCTTCACATATTAGGGCAGAGGACAGAAAAGAACACAGTGTTTCTTGTTTTTGTTTTTCCTGGTGGGCTTATCTTTGTCTACTTTTCTCAAATTAAGTTGGGATTTTGGAAGAAAGTTAGGGAAATGCTTACAGTGGCAGTGAGGCTGAGCTTCTTAAGAAGAAGAGCCAAGTTGGATCAAACCGAAGGCCTATCTAGTCTATCATTCAGTTCACACAATGGTCAATCAGTTGCCTTTATTATTATTTTATTCTTTTTTATCCTGCCTTTCTCTCAACAGGTGGGACTCAAGGAGGCTAACAACATTAAAACAATGCAAATTAAAAACATTCATAAGAGATTTAAAAAGCAGTTAAACAATTTATAAAGTTAAAACATTGCATGTTAAAAATATTAAGTACATTAAATATGTTAAAAGATATACCAATTTTGAAAGAGGAACCACTCAGCCCAAACTTAACCTGCTGCTGGAAAAGCAGGAGCAAGGATGGAGTTATCCTGGCTGCTCTGGAGAGAGAGGTTCAGAGTCTGGGAGAATCCACTGAGAATGCCTTCTCCTTTTTTCCTTCCAAACACACCTGAGAGAGTGGTGGGACAGAGAAAAGGGCCTCTTCAAATGATCTTAGAGCCCTACTCATATAGGTCTTTCAAATAACATGGGCCATATAGGGCTTTATAGGTCAAAAACAACACTTTGAATTGTGTCCAGAAATGGATTGGCATCCAATGGATCTGTTGCAGCAAAGGAGTTGTGAACTCCCTGTAGCTAGACCTTGTTAACAACCTGGCTGCAGCGCTTTGGGCCAATTGCAGTTTCTGACCACTTTTTAAAGTCAGCCCTGCATAGAATAATGTAATCCAAATGTGATGTAACCAGAGCATATACCAAGGTGGCCAGATCCGACTTTTCCAGGAACAGGTGCAGTTGATGCTTTAACTGCAAAAGCACTCCTGGTCACTGTTGAAACCTGGACCTTCAGGCTCAGAGCTAAATCCAGGAGTACCCCCAAACTGTGAACCTGTGTTTTCAAGCAGAATGTAACCCCATCTAAAATGGGCTGAATTCCTATTCTGAGATCTGTCTTTTGACTGACCAGGAGCAGTTCTGTCTTGTTTGGAGTTAGGTTGAATTTGTTTGCCCTCATTCAATCCATTACAGCTGCCAAACATTGGGAAACCTACCATCAGGACATGAATATAGCTGCTTCCTCCATCTTACAGTTCCTGGCAACTGACATACAGAGGTTTATTGCTTCTGATACAGGACAGGATATACATGTAACTGTCCTGACTAATAGACATTGGTGCTCCATCGTCCGTATCTTGATAATATTTGAATACAATAAAATGAAGTTAAAATACTTCTGCATCTTTAAAAGCTTACAAAGAATCATTGGTACTGAACTCCAAAGAATCGTTGGTACTGAACTCCAAAATTTCAAGTTTTGAAAATACAATCATGCCTTCCTCCAGTCTCTTTGCTAGCAGCTGAATAATTGGTATGTGTAACATTATCACAGTGAGTAATTGTGCTGTTGTATCTTCAGCTGCAAGTCATGGACAGCCTCAGCAGGGAACTCTGCTGTGAGAGAGTTACAATAATCTAACCTCATAATTATGAGGGCAAATTTTGCTTTTATGGAGTGGTCCCTTGATAAATAAAATATGACCTATGCACCTGAGATAATACCTTTGCTCATCTCTTCACTGGTTAGGGAATGGTAAAAATGATGACAAAGTTCTTCTACTATCCTAAGACCAGGAAAAGGCCCTGTTTGTCCCTCTATAGTAATTTCCCTCTATAATAATTTCTCATCTAGAAGAAATCTAATAGAAAATATACATAACTTCTGGTTTTCTTGTGTTTTTTTTGGTATGGATTGGTATATGTCAGAAACATAACATGGTGTATGGTATGGGAAAGTCCACGAAACAAAAATTTCAACCTTCTGTGTGCATTCCACAATTTCAGTAGTTTATTTGTGAGATCAATACACCCTCTGGTCCCTCATTCATTAATTACATTGATATTCTGTCTTTCTTCTAGAGAGCAAAAGGCCTCATACGTCACTTTTCCTCACATCACTGTTGCAACTCTGTGAGGCAGGTGAAAATGGTACATGATCTAGGACTTTAACTTGAATTCCTGGTTCATTCATGTTACTCTGCTTCTCCCCCTTGCCTATCTACCTCTCTCCCAACCTGCATTCTCTCATTCTTAAATTACAGTTTACCATTTGATTCTGTCACCCACAAGCTGGTATGTGAAGCTGGCCTGAAACACTGGTCATATGCATCACCATTGCTTTGCTTTGATCCTTGTTGGCATACAGACCGACATGAGAAAAGCGTACACTGGAGCTCTTAACTCTCTCATGTGGGAGGACTTGTACTTTGGATGTTTGTCTCCCAGTCACATGAACAACATCCTGCATGTGGAAAACTGATATGTTTTGGGGGATCTGAGATCTCTTTTTACACAAAATGTAAATGTCTGGGGCCAGACAGTATCGTCAAAGATCATATAAGTTTATGCAGACCTCTGTTTTCTGGTTGAAGAGATACGGCCCAGGAAGGTCTGTGTCCTTGAATATTTCTGAGCAAACAGATTTCTCACATAACATTTCTTCTGACAGAAACCACCCAGTGGGAACATGTTGTATCAGAACTGGTTGGACAGTCTTTGCCCATACAATGGCCATGTGCTGATAGTCATCTTTAGAAGCTCTTCTTTGGGTGACCTTGGTTTTGACACTGAGGTGTATGTTGACCTTTTTTGGTTATCTTGATTTTTAAGCACTATTTTATTTTAATTGTTCATTTTATAATTATATTGTTCTACGGCTTGCTAGCTACTCTGGGAACAGCAATACCAAAGGCACATATTATTATTATTCAGTAAATAATTAAAGTATGATTGTTTTTAAGTGAGCATATGAGCTCTGTTATGTGACCAGCTGAAGAGATAAATGGCATATAAGTTAGTCTATTTGCATCTTATGAGTTCAAACAAGGATCACTACAGTCATAACCTTGCCGTAATGTTTCCCTATGACTTTATTATATAGTTGTTGGATCCTGAGAAGAAAAGATAACAGAGGCAGATATGGGTATGTATAAAAATGTTAGAGTAGGCAAAATGCCAGCACAGCAAGACACTTAGTCCTCCTCATATGAATTCAATTACACCCGGTTCAAATGACTGACAGTTCTATAGCACAAAATGAAATTTTGGGATCCTCTAATTCCTGTTTCATTTGGGTCAGTTACAATGCTGGTGTGATTTTCTTTTTCCCCTTGAACTCAAGTTATTTTTGTGCAAGAATAGCTGGGAATAAAATTTCATTAAAACTGTTAATAAGGAACAACATGAACCCTCTGAGGCCTCATCTCCTCTTCCCACTGCCACTCTCAAATTAACTTACAGACTTGAAATCCTTGTCATCCTGCTGTGGCTTCCCTCCCCCCCAATGTTTTTGTAAGACATTTCAATTCTATGGTTATTACATAAAAGTGGCTTATGGCTGTGTTTGTACACCTGGAAGTTGAAATGGACTGGTTATATTCAGCTCTTGTAGAATATTGTTTTTCATTACAACAAAAGGTAGAGGGAAGTAAAAGGCAGAAGGAAGGGTTCAGAAGTACATTTTCAGAAGGAAACTTTTATCCTCTCTGATTTTCTTTATGCTAGAACTCTAGCCCTTATAAAAACCTCAAAACTATTTTGGCGTCAATTGTAAAAATACGTTCAATAAATGTAACTTCTAGAGTTTTCTGAACTAACTTGAGTAAATATTTTGCAAAGGTGTTTAATACATTGTGATAAGATGAAGCTATTTCATAGCCTATTTTTAAATTGTCTCCTCTGTGAAGGGTGGCCCATATATGTCAGAGTACAGATTTATTTATTTTTTTAAAAAAGGAGTTAATTAGTCAAATGATTAATTTGGTAGTTGTTAATTCACTAATTCACTACATTGTTCATTAGGTGTTTTTTTTCCTCTCTGCCAGATTCAGTAAAATAGGTTTGCCTTAGATCGCCATAAATCAGAAATGATTTGAAGGCACACAACAACAATAACAACAACAACAACAAGACAGCACTGAATCACATTATATTCCTTTAGTGTGTTTATTATTGCTCACATAGTGCTTTAACTAATTCAGGGAAATGTTTTCTTTTTACCCTTCCATCAAGTTTTATTGATCGCTTGAGAAACAAAGATTATGGCTGGATGTTGCATTATGCAAAGCATTGAATATGTGAAGAATTGCCGAATGGATGACAGAGTAATCAGGACATAATTTATATGTTTTTAATCTTTGTTGTCACTTACTGAACATGATTTATCCTTTGAACTAATGTGCCTTGATGGACACCACCATCACTGCCACTTTTGTGCAATACAACAGACAAATGAGTATGTAACAACCTGATCCTAATTTTATTTTCACAGTAGTAAGTTCCACTTAGTTGAATGGAACTTAGTTTCTAGTATAGTTTTAAGCTTAAATTCTATATTATTTTTTTATTATATTCTAGTTAATTTGTAAGTTTGTCTAGTTAGTTTCTAAGTGTGAAGGGAGAAGTTAGGGAAATGTGGTTGGTACCAGCCAGTCGCAGCTCAGAGAATGCTACGAAGGGAGGCCTACAAGAAAGAAATTATAAGGCTTGTCTCTGAAACAGGGCGGATAGGGAAAAGATGGCCTAGGGATAGAAGAGAGATGGTATAGAGATAGGGAAAAGCTGTAGTAGCGATAGGAGAATCATCCAGGGGAAGAATGGAATAGGGTTTAGGAGGTGCTATGAATGATTAAATAGTTATCTATGTGTGTTTTAATAGCATCTGCTTGTTTGTTCTTTTTTTCCAACTGTGTTCAGCTGTTCTTATTAAGTTTGATAGTCTGGTCATGCTTACTACAGTGAAGCCACAAAACAACACAGTTGCTGGTGCAAATAGGGATCACCTTGAGGCCCAAGAACCCACTCCAGGAAAGGATTAAGAGAGGGAAAGGGGCAAAGTAAGTGACAGGAGCCCAAAGGTTGGACTGCATGGCCATCTTGGAGAGGGGATCTATCATACTAGATAACTTGATGAAATGAGTTGAAATGGTCAAAATCCTTGGTGATATTTACTTTTCACTGAAACAACAAATGATGTGTAAAATTTGATCTGATTAATATCGGCAAGGCAATTCCATCAGATGTGGAAACTGCAACCAACAGTATGTGCAGAAGTCCCCGGTAAGTCTTTCCAGTGAATAGGGTTTGGGATGAGATTATTTGTGCATTTGTTGTCTTTGTGGATGAAACAACTTACAGAAAATCTTAAAAGGAGATATGAGCCAAGTTTACACTTCACACCAAGCCAAGTTTCTTCTGGAAACCTTCCTTTCTAGTTCATGAACTAGAGGGCTGGCTACCATTGCTGATTACTCCAATTTGTATCACAAGTAGCTAAACAAACCACAGACTTTCAATTTGTTTTTAGTGGTAGTTGAACCAGCCAAAAGCTGCCATTTTATATTGCTTCTCTCTCAGCAAGGTAGAGAAACAAATCTTAAACCCTGGATTCTTTTCAGGCTTGACAGGCAGGAAATAAGCCAGAATGCCAATTCCTACAGAAGTGATCAGTGGCAAGGGTCAACACAGTGATTCATCCACAGTAAACCATTTTTCCCACAGAATGTTCTGACTTAACCTGTTTGGTGGGGAGGAGAGGGGAAGGCTTACTTAATTTTTGCTCTACCTACTGGAATAGCACATGCTTACAGTCAAGCCTGGAGTCTAGTGTCCACTATAGTATATATACAGAGCCACACCATACCTTCCAGTTGATTTTGTCTGCTGATTTAATCTGTTGAAGTACTAAGCTGACTATGTCACATAGTGAAGTGCAAAAGGAAGGCTTTATGGCATTAGCTTTCCCCTGTTTTAAAGACTACCCAGACGTTTGTTGCCTATTCAATCTACGGCCATAAGTGTTTTCTGTCACATCTACCTTAAACAGAGTTGGTGTTTTTCTTTCTTTCTTTTTTTCTTCTTGTTCCTGGATGTAAGGGCCATTTTGAGTATTTTCTAATGGAAAGAACTCAAATAATCTATAGGGATTGTAAATTGAGGGAAGAATCTTCCTGCCCTTCCATTTTGATTTGACAACCAAATGACACCTAGGTTTCAACAGATCTGTTCTTAGTAGTTGGAATGCAGAGCATCTGCACATCAAGAGAAACTAGAGATATTGAGAATGATGAACAGATCTTCACAATGCAAAACCCAGAGGGCTTGTTGCAAGGAAGAATGGGATTATGGCTGGAATAGATCCTCCCTCCATTCTGAGTATTTTGCTTAGAATGTTGGGGACATGCATGTGTCGGCTGAGCAAATGGTGATATGCTGGTTACAGTTGATTTAGATGATAATGTTTTAGAGTTGCTTTGTAGTTGGTTTGGGCAAGTGTACATTTTTGCACAAGTGAGTTGTGTCAAATTAGAAGATGTCTACATCTTCTTCTTAGCTGAGAGTGTAAACTTACAAAAGCCTGGCTTCTCTGAACTGCCCAGTTTAGAATGAACACATAAATGAGTTATTCTCTTCTAATCCCATTAGCCCAATAGGATAATCTCTTTGTGGAGGGAAGCACATCAAAATATGGTTGTAAAGCTCTGCAGAGGAACCAAGGTCATTTCATTCTAATTTAACTCTGCAGGACTGGATTCAGGTTTTATATCTTTTAATTTTAGATCCAGGCTAGGCAGTGGTTGTGTTGAAAGATTCATCTAAGGCAAGTGGTTCAAGCAGATGCTTAATACCTTAAATAGAGGCCTCAGATAGCTGTATTGTACTGTGAAATAAGAGAACCAGTGTGGTGTAGTGGTTTGAGCATTGGTCTATGACCCTGGAGACCAGGGTTCAATTCCCTGCTCAGCCATGGAAACTCACTGGGTGACCTTGGGTGAGTCACATACACACAGCCTCAGAAAATCCCATGATAGGTTTGCCTTACAGTGGGCATAAGTTGATAACAACTTGAAGGCACACAACAACAACAGCAACAATGAACTATGAACCTTGATTGTCATATGGTAACCACAAGCCTAAAAGATACTTCAAACACAAAGGTATCACACATCTGCAAGAAACGCAAAGATAGCTGGTCTCCTTCTTCCAGTCAGATCTCTGTTCCAGTTGAGCCATGTTTGCATGAGCCCAGAAAGGCCAAATCTGTCATAGAAGAGAGCATTGTCCTTTACCCAAAGGTAATCTTATGTAATATTTAGCATGCCATAGCAGAATTTGGGTAGGTTGATGCTGGACTAAGGCTATTGACTAAGATCAAGTTGTAGTAAAAATTGTATGAACAGCTTCTGCAATCAAATCAGTAAGTGTTCTATCATGGCAAATTCATATGCAAGATGTATCCAATGATCTATGCCCACTCTAATAATAAGAATATTTCAGCTTTCCTGGACACATTGAATAACATTTGATTGGCCATTCCATAGGAATTAAAAGTCTGTGGTTTTCACTCATAGTCCCCCTCCCCCATTGATTAATTTCACATGTGCAACAATTAACATGTAGGAAACTTAATTCGATAAACTTTGGGGTATCTGATTTGAAATATATCCTAACAATATAGTTAATAGATTCACTTGTTGGTCTAGGCCTGTCTTTTTCTTGATAGTTAAAACAATCATGGCTCAGTGCTTTTTCCTAGAAGACAGTATACAATACACAGGCAGATATGCTACTTCTATTTCTGTAATTCCAGCATTACTTAGAGATAGTTGAAAACATGGTAGGCTTTTTGATAAGAGTGTATCTTGTAGACATTTGCCTGTGAATTAACATCTACTATATAGTACATAAAAGTACATAAAAGATTTGACCCACAGTGCATATAAAAGTATACAGTACTTCATTAGCCAATATGAAATATGGTTGTCATTTTCTGTCAGTATTGAGAGAGAGAGAGTTTTTTTTCTCAGCGGGGCGGTTTGTTAACTGATTGAGACTGGTAAAGAAAATAATGAACAAAATTTGTTCAGCAGTTTATAAGTGAATACTGAAATATTACTGAATGAAGTATATTCAATTCTGTTGTGCATATGGAATGATTGGTCAATTATTTTAATAGTACAAGTGAAATTAATTTTTTATTAGAGTGGGAGTGATTGTTTTTTAAAGCAAGGGATGTGGAAAGGGGAAGGAATAAAAGAAAGTTTTTAGAGATCTTTTTTAAAAAATGAGTTACAGCATCAGCAAAGTACAAGTTTGGTTGATTTTTTTCTAGTTGTTAATGGACCATTTATACTTGAGAAAAAAAAAATACTCCAGATTTGTCACTTCAGGAAAGTTTATATGACTGAGACTTGAATTGGCAACAGAGCTTGTACTTGGAGAACAGACTCTATTTCACATACTGATTTTACTGAACTATTTTTGTGAAGCGTGTGTTAAGCATTTACTTTACTAATAAACTCTGATTTCCAGTGATCTGTGCAGATCCAAACTTTTCCAGATGTTACATTGTTTTGGTTGCATCTCAGATTCTACTTTTTTGGGGACATTTGGATGAACTGGACATTTTTTTTAATTGATAGAAAGTTTGTATCAATAGATATTTTTGTATCTGATGATGTGTTAACGCCAACAAATTAATGTTCACTACAGAATCTTAATTTTAATCTGTATATGTCTGCGCCTCCCACCTCCATACTCAGTGAATAGATACTCTGGAAGGAAGTAATCTCCTGCATTTACCTTTTGAAGATTCAAAATGTAGCAGTTATGAAACTAAAAGGCCTCCTTCTTAGAATAGTGTTGTCATAGGGCTGAAGAGATAAAGTTGGCTGTAAAATTTGGGAAGAGTACTGGCTATCCTTATGAGAGAGAAGGTGTGATTTCTTTTCTGTATCTTATGTGATTTCATTAATAATCAGTGTAATACTACAGAATCATTTGAAATCTGCAGTCTTTCTTATTTAACCCAACTTCTCAAAGAAAGAGATCTAAACAAAACAAGAAGCTTCTATTTATTTGTAACATATCCTGGGCTCCTTCAATTCCAGTGTACTTGGAAATAAGCCCTATTGAACCAAGCAGGGTATAGTTTTGAACAGACATGTATAGGATTGTAGTGGCTGTCTTATTTCCTGTAAATAGCCTTCAGCAATGAACAGGTTTTTTTAAAGAACACACACATACTCAATGAAATACAACTATCACATCAGTAAAACATGCCTGAGCAGCCACTTTCCATATTCTGAAAATCTATGTAGGATGACTCTATTAGTCTGTTGAAGTCGTAAAGTTGAGGTGGACAAAGCATATTCCTTCAGAAGGTGTTGAAATGCAGCTACCAGCATTTCTCATCATTGGCTTTGATGGGTAGGAATTATGGGAGCTGCAGTCTAGCAGTCTCAGGAGGACCCTATATTCCTAACCACAAAAAGAAATGGATACACTTTGGAAAACAGTTCCATAGGATGAGTGTCACCACAGAGCAGTTATAGCTCATTCATTATCCAAATTCTTTCATTTATAGTTTGCCCCTGAAACTATGCACCATCCAGATAGTAGAACTTCCATTCATATGGAAGATGATCTTTGCTTGAGAATCCCAGATATTCTAGCAGCAAGAGAAATAATACAGAAATGATGAGAGATTGTACTGTTCTCTGCTTTTTCTCCAAAATGATACTTTTGATCTTCCGGTCTGAGTTTGTCCCATCAAGGTAACTGACTCTGTCTAAACTGCTCTTGTGTCATCTCTGAGATCTGTGACTTGTGTGGGTTGTGGTCTCCCCCCCCCCCCGCCACAGAGGCTTCTCATTTAAATTTGTGAAATGTTTAGTGTGCAGTACTTCCTATATGTTTGTTAGTAATAGCATGCTTACCAATCAATCGATCAATCAATTATTATGGTCGTAGACCAGCATGGATGCTTACTGAGTAATGTCTTTTGTAATAATTAATCCCAGAAGAAATGATGTGTTATTCTGGACCTGTGAATCTTACCTAAACTGCAAGGCTCTATTAAATTGGTAAGGCCTAGTGTTTTTGAGTACTTACTATTATACTGCACACATATGTAGATAAAGAAAACAGAAATTAGTGAGATACACTAACTGAAGAATCAGCAGAAATGTAGCTTTGTGTGATTGAAACAAATTGTCATGAGGCAAGGTATCAACCACAGTCATCATACAGTTGGTCAGCCCTGTGTAACAGTAATAACTTAAAAAATGCTGAACTGGCTTGGATCAAAATCCAGTTCGCCTAGCATTGAACTGCTGACGTTTAGTCTAGCATTGAACTGCAGAATGCTACAAAGCATTCCTTCATTCAGGGCAGTGTACAAAATGTTGGTTGCTACCTGTAAAGCCCTGCATGATTCTCCTATATAATCTGCTCCATATACTTGGGTTCTTGGGGGGACATTTACTTCAGAAACCAAAACTAGGCTGAAAAACTGTTATCCTCAGATTGTGGAATGACCTGTCAGAGGTGGTTTGTCAGCTGGATAAGTTGCCTGAGTTCAGATCAGCAGTAAAGACCAGTCTCTTCCACTGAAGCTGTCCAGATTTTTTAAATTAGTAGTTTTAAGGTACAAATTGATTACTTTTAATATGCATTTTATGTGTTCTTTTAAATGATGTTACAGTGGCCCCTCCCTTACTGCAACCTCCTTGCACACGAATGTGAGGTTGCATGAAGCGTCACTTCCTGTTACAGTCAGTGGACACTGTGGGTACATGCCTGCACTGCTGTAAACGTGCACACATGGGGTCCATTGACTGTAATGGGAGTGACACTTTTTTTTTACATGTGGAAGGGTGCACCATATGTTTTTAACTGATGTGATGTGCCCAATCTATTATTGTATTTTAATCTGTTGTTTCTCCCTGCCTTCATCTGTAGGGAGAGGTGGATAAGAAATAACAACAGCAACATAATTCTTCAATTATGTGTACCTTCTCTTACAACCCTTTTCATGGTGTTTTGTTTTCCTAGTATTTTTTGTTCACTCCACCTAGAGGACATTGTTGTCAGCTTGTCATTCTGGTGTTTTCTTTGATGTATTCCTTTGAGTTACTCCTCAGATTTGGTTTGTCACTATTTTTTATAATAAATGCAAGGATGCTGTTGGTTTGCCTAGTATCGACAGACAGAATTCTCATGAATCTTCCAATCCTGTACCTTTTAAATAAACCATTTCCTGTTTCCGGGGCTAGCTAGTGTTACTGCTTCTCATTGAACTTTGATGGGAACAGTGATTAATGGTAAATAGCTTACCTAATTGACCCAATGTTAACTTTTAAGGAGGAAATCTTTAACTATTTGCTTCCTGTAATCTTGAAATGTTTAATAATGAAACAGTGCTATTTTGATTTTTTTTTAAGTGAGAGGATGTTATGAATTCTCCCCTGAGCAGAAATTGAGATGGCTGCAATTATAAGAAGCTGTTCAAGGGGCAATTACAGGGCTATTAAATATGAATCCTTCACTTATACTTAATGTGAGATGCTAAAATGAAGTTGAACCTGCAAGTAGAAAGCTTAAATAACGTTATTTCTATGATCTTTTCCCAAATACAGGGCTTACTTGTGATTAAATAAAAAAGAGAGTTTGGCCCATGGAGAAGGAATAGTGCTATATATAGCATTTCATATATACAATCCTCCCCCACATTCATGGGTATATATGAAATGCTATATATAGCATTTCATATATACAATCCTCCCCCACATTCATGTGAATTTGATTATTCGTGAGGTATCTGCTTGCCTACCCCCGTTCTTCCTCTCCCACTCCCTGGCCTTTTCCTCAGGTGCATTACCTTGGCAAAAGGCAAGTGAACGGGAGGGGGAAGGGTTCATGGGCATCAAGACTTTCCCCCTTAACTCTCCAACGTGTTGCCTCATGGGTGTGCAGAAAGAAGGCAGTGCACGCTGGTGAAATGCAGGAGAATGCGGGGCAAAGCCTTCCCTCCCTCTAGTCTTGTGCCTGTGTCCTGCATGGGTGGTGGGCAGGAGAGCACAGGGGGAAAAGAACCTTCCCTCCTCTCCCTTCTCCTGCCTCTTGCCTCCGTATGAAATAAGTCCACAGTGGTGGCAGACAGGAGAGTGCAGGGGGAAAACCCTTCCTTCCCCTCCACTCTCCTTCTCATCACCCATGCAGTCATGCAATCCAAGGAATCCCACACTGGCATTGCCAGGCAGGAGAGTGCAGGGGGAAAGACCTTCCCTCCCCTCCCCTGCTCCTCACCCACACGGGCATGTAGAAATAAGGAAGCCTGCACTGACACTGGCAGGCAGGAGAGTGCAGGGGGAAAGACCTTCCCTCCCCTTCCCTCTTCTGCCCCTCACCTCACCTACATGGGAAGAAGGAAGGCCACACTGGCAACAGGCACCAGACTGGCGGGGGGAAGGTTTTTCCCCCTGCACTTTCCGGCCTTTCTGCTGGGGCAGCTCCAGGCAGGAGGAGGGAGTCCTCACTGAGGGGTTGTTCACAGTTTTTTGACTTTTGTGAGGGTTCTGCACCCCAATCCCTAGTGAAAGTTGAGGGGCCACTGTATAGCATTCTGCCTCTAAGAAACTGACTAGAATGTTTGTTGTCACCTTTGATAAAGCATTCTTCTACTTCAAGAGCACTATAAACATATAGTAAGTATTTCGTTTCTCCTATATTCTTCTGCTCCCCTTCCATCTGAGAGTCTTTCCACTTTGGAGAGATAAATTCACTTGCAACATAATGACTCTAAATTCAAAATGATCTAGACAGATGGTGTTGGTTAATTATCAGCACTTTGAAGGCTGCTTATAATGAGAAATAGTTTGGTTGCTAAGATCCAGATAGTTACAGGTTTAAGTCACATTCCTTCAAACAAGCTTTGTATTAATATTGTTCAAAAGGTTTCTTCTCAGGGGGATTCTTCTGAGAATCTAAAAATTAGGCTATGAAATGAGAGAGTGGAAGCTGCCATCTACTCACCAGAATAATCTCTTTGTTCAAAATGAATGTGACCTAGCTTTGTCATCTTGGGATAATGGCTAGCAAAAAGGAACAGTACAATAGTAGTCCTCTTGGTATGCAGTATAATAATGTTCTTTGACATACATTGAATAGCAAGAGAACTAGAACAGTAATAAAACAAATGTGGGTAGATTTTGTTCTGTATTAGTATATGAGCACTGAAGTTCAGCTACAACCTGAATAGGTGTGAGGGATAGAGTTATATGGGTTAGCTTGTGGTAGGAGCCCATATAATTTTTTTCAACTTGAAGAATAAGAGGAACAAAATGCTAATTGTGACCATCAGCAAACAAAAGTGCAGAATTGCTCATGTGATATTACTGACATTTAGATCTCTTCTTATTTCTTTTTTTTTAGAGTGAACATTTGTCCTAAAATGGTTTTTGAGTACACCATAGTGAATATAGCTGGACTGGGGTTAATAAGAAATATGTTGAAGTCTTGTTTCATTATGAAAGTACACAACCAATACCTTTTATTTTATTTTTTTAATTTATTTTTATTAAAATTTTTCATTTTTACAGGCATAAGCTCATAAGACTTGTTAATGTTTACAATATCAAATATACTATAACATACCATAATATACAACATATAATATACTCTTTTGACATGTTCATAAGACCTGTTCATAAGACATGTTATTATTTATGATATATAATATACTATAATATACCACAATATACAACATATAATATAAAAAATAATATAATAATTAATACCTATTAATAATATAATTATATAATATAATAATATAAGGTGCCAGAGAGATAGCTGAGAAGACCACATTTGGGCTGCAGTTATCCAGTTCGTGAATTTGTCAGTGTGGATGACTAATCGTAAGAAATGATTCTTAGTGTCTGATGGGTGAAATATTGTGGTAAACTTGGGATCTCTTTGTTGGTAGTGTTTGTTGGGGTGAGAGTTTCAAAGCTTCAGATACCAGCACAGAATCTCAAATAGCAAAGACAAAAAAAAATCTTGGGAAGTTCTGGTTCACACTGCTGCTATAGTGAATGTCAAGGAATGTGGACTGGACTTGTGATCCTCTAAAATTTTTAGATCTTTCTTTATACCTTGCTCTGATGGGTGAATGATATGATCATCATCTATCAGCTTGTCTTCCATGTAACATAATAAGCAACGGGCCATGCTGACTCTGCAGAGTGATGATTGATTTTTATCAGTTCCACACATGCAGATAATGGGCTGCTGTTGTTCAGTGACATTAATCATCCCACCTTCGGGCATTTGGATCCCCACCCCCAAAATATAACAAAACAAGTTTACATTATTTGGAGAAATTTAAGTATACAAAAGCAGAGCAAACCAATGACCAATTCTAAATTTTTAATATTTTGATTGTTTTTTCAAATCTAGATGTAAGAATGTATTCTTAATAGTCCTAGCTGTTGATTTTTTTTATTCTTCCCATTTTCTTCTCACCCAAACTACTTCATTCTCAAAAAGAAAATTAAAAAGAAATAAATCTTTTTACTATAGAGTCTTTTTTTTAAAAAGCAGTTTGTATATTTTGTATATTTTATACTCTAAAGGTGCTTGGCGTTAACCAGTTTTCTTGTAATAACAAAGTTGTTTTTCTGGAAATACTGTTTTCTTGATTCTAAAGGCTGGTAATACTTTTGCCTTCGTAATGAACTTGCTTTTCTCTTTTGATTTCAAAGACTTGCGCTCTCTCTCTTTCTGGATACATAGTTTATGAAGTTTATATTTCCAAAGAGTTATGCACTCTTTTTCTGCTCAGTTAAATTTTTGTTGTGGGACTCTGACAAAACAGAATCAGAAGTTTGCGTTTTTCAGATCCACTTTACATAAAGTAAACAGATTGTTTTAAGTTCATGTGGTATTTTGGGGGCTATGGTGATCTTGACAAGTGAGGCCAAAGTGCTGTTTCCAGCAGTTGCTTGTTGGCTGTTTTTTGGAACCTTGGAATTCTGGCAAGTAATGAAGCTATCACCTATCTGGTCTCTGCCCCAGCATTTGATACTGAGATGAAAGTTAATGGATTGGCAGTAGTTATTTTCTGCTTGCCATTAACAAATAGATCTTTTCCAAGTAAGTAGTAGGAAATTTATGATATATTGAAAGCTGACTGTCTCTCTCTCTCAGCTGGTATACCACCTGCAAATAATGTTTTTAGGTGGGCTGGTAACTTTGATCAGCGTTTTTTCAAACTGCCTCTGAACACACAGGGACCATGTAAAGGTAGACAATCCGTTTCCTTCCATGATGGTTTGGATTACACCTTCCACAACCTGTCAACATTGGCTGACTTGGCTGAGGGTTATGGGAGTTGTACTCCAATGCCTAAATCTAATTGTTGGTCTGAAGAAAACCTCCTTTCAAATGCTTAACCTATTGTTTCCTTTCAACTGCTCCTCCTTGTCAGGATTTTCTTTGATGCTTTGATTTGGATGAATATTTTTTTATGTGTGGAGTAGAATTACCTAGCTAGTGGAGTCTTCCTTCTTGTTGCATCATCCTCTCTTGTACTCCTTCCTCTTTTATGCAAGATCAGTGGCTTGTGTTGGTTGTCTGTGTTTGACATGCATGCCTTGATGAAACTATCAGAGTAAGATAACCATGCTTTGTATGTACTGACTGACTTGTATATCTTTTTACAATAACTTTTTCAATGCATGTCAAGTACTTAGCAAATGTAGCTGAGACAACAGATTCAGGTGGGGCTGCAGCTCAGTGATAGAGCACATTACTTGCCTGGAAGAGGCCACTGGTTTGGTCCTGGATGTCTCCAGGTAAGTGTAGGAAAGAATTTGACCTGAAATCCAGGAAAGCTGCTGTTAGTCAGTGTAGACAGCACTAGGCTGCATGGCCCAGTTGTCTGACTCAGTCCACTTCATTATCTTAAACCTGTAATGTTTAACCAATAAAAGTTGGTCCAGTCTTCTTCCACTTTCTCTTATTAACAAGACCCCCATTACTTGTAGAGAGCCAGCTTGGTGTAGTGGTTTGAGCTTTGGACCGTCACCCTAGAGACCAGTGTTCAGTTCTCTAGCTTAGTCATGGAAATGCACTGGGTGACCTTGGGTATGTCACACATTCTCAACTCCCAGAAAACCCCATGACAGGTTCATCCTAGGGTCAACATAGGTTGGAAATGACACAACAGCAAGCATTACTTGTAAAGCCAAATTAAAGTCAGTTTGTTTCATTGGATACGGATATGGATGATGATGATTTTGCTTAACATGAGTTGGACCAGTAGGCTGCTAAGATGCATTATCTTTTCTTGACTGTGCTCCATTTGGCATTAGATGTTAAAGCATATATATGGTCTTTGAATGAAAATAAAGATATACTTCAGTTAACAAAAAATGGATGTGTTCCTAGGTATTATTTCTTTAGCAGAAAATTTTGTACCAGACATAGAAATAACATAAAAAGGATAGAGATAGGTTCTTGCACCACAAAAAAGAAGAGTAGTTCAATGTCTCAAAGCCTGAAAAACCCATAAGAACCAGTAGTACAATGTGCTTCAATGACATTATCCAAATTAACAATGTGCACCTGTAAAATGCAATAACCCGGCAAGGTAAACCTTGCATAAGTTAACAAATGCATTTAAACCTTCTAGAGACCACGTGAAAATGTCTTTCAAAAAGAATCAAGCATATTTTTTTTCTTACACCACCCTCCACTTTTATGATTTCCATTTTGGTGTCCAGATCTGTAGATCTTTCATTCCTTAACATACTGGAGCAGGGGGGAGTAGGTATGACAGCCGTTTTCTCTGTGTTTTGCTATTCACACATGTTCAGTGAGAGATTTTAGAAGCAATGCTGTTTATCTTGCCTGTTATAGGCATACAGAACTAGAATAGGATCATCTAGAAATGAATACTGTTCTTTTTTCAGCTCAAGCTTTATTGTACTGTTTAGTGCAGACATGTTGCTACAGATAGACACTGGAAGTCTCTGTTTCTACAGGCCTCTTTCACCATACTCCTAATGCAGATGCTGTCAAAAAACTTCAGGCTAGACAGAGAACAAGGAAGAAATGGGAAGACTGGGGGAATAAAAAAGATTTCATAAAAAGAAGCTTCTTTATCAGAGGCGTTGTTAACCAAGGGGTGCCTGTAAATTACAGTACTCAGTAGTTGTATCTGCTTTATTTAGAAACATGGGTTAAGGCTACAGAGGAAGAGAAAACCCATGCTTTTGGTTTCTTTTTCTGGTTCTCTTGATTAAATGATGTGATATGTAAGGTACACAGTGTTTTTCTCTCTTCAGTATTTCACTAGTTCTTAATGTAGGCCACAGAGTTCCCAGTTGTAGGTAAATTGGGAAAATTTTCTCAAAATTCTCTTCAGAGACATGACAGCCAAGTCAGAACTGACAATGTCACATAGGAGCAAGAGACAAGAGATTTGTACAGAATAAAAATGCAGTGATCAATAAAAACCAACATGGGTCTGTTAAGAACAAATCCCACCAAACCATTGGAAGCCCTTCCTTTTGATGTCCCATTATCTGATGACTTACTCTTTTGATGTTTCCAAATTAAGGACAAATTTCATTAATTTGACAGGGATTCCACTCTTTCACCAGTACTTCTTGCTTGCTGAGCAAACTTGGGACTGCTTGCATGTTCACGCTGCTTGGAAGGTAAGCTGAGAGGAGGGGAAAAAAAGGCTCCAAGCCAACTGAGAGGCTTTGCAAGCAACATGCGCAGTCAGTCCCAAGTGAGCCTCTGTAAGTCCTTTATGCTCCATGCACTACAGTATGTAGGTTCCACTTTTCAAGCAATTCCGTTTTCTGCCAGTGTGTCAGTCCCTAACCTGTCAGATAAGTGGGGGAAGCCTGTAATTTTATGTCTTTTTTTTCAGTCAGGTGACTAGTGTAATATATGGTGGGGATGCTGTGGATGTCATTTATCTGGATTTCAGCAAAGAATTTGATAAGGTTCCCCCATAATGTATTGATTAGCAAACTGATTAAATGTGGAATAGATGGGAACACTGTCAGATGGATCTATAACTAGTTGGAAACAGTGCTCAAAGAGTAATGGATGGAAGGAGGTCTCATGTGGGGTCTCAGGGTTCTATCCCAGGGCCATTCAGCATTGTTATCATTCACTTAGATGATGAGGTGGAGGAAGTCCTTATTAGAGTTGCAGATAACACAAAAGTGGGAGGGGTGGCCAAAACATTGGAAAATAGGAACAGAATTAAAAAGGACCTATATAAACTAGAAAATTGGGCAGAAATTAATAAAATGAAATTCAATAGAGACAAATACAAAATTCTACATTTAGACCACAAAAAACATATACACAGTTATAGATGGAGGATACATGGCTCAGCAGTACTATATGCGAAAAGTCCTTGGAAATACTGTTGATTATACGTTGAACATTAGCCAGCAGTACAATGCTGCAGCAGAAAAGACTAATGTTATTTTAGCCTGTATTAATAGAAGCATAGTTTCCAAGTCCAGGGAAGTAATCATGCCCCTATATTCTGTACTGGTCAGACCTCATCTTTAGGGCTGCATTGAATTCTGGGTACCTTATTTTAAGAAGGATATAGACAGGTTGGAGAAGGCTTGGAGACAGGCAACAAGAATGATAAGAGGTATGGAAAACAAGACATATAAGGACACAAAAGTTGAAGGAGCTGGATATGTTCAGCTTGGATAAGAGAAGACTGAGGGGTGAGATGATTGCAATCTAAATACCTCATGGGCTGTCACAGAGAGAACATGGTAGGCCTGTTCTCTGCTGCCCCAGAGAATAGGACCAGTCTAATGGTTTGAAGTTATAGGAGTGTAGATTTGGCTTGAACATTAAAAAGAACTTCTTGACAGTGAGCACATCTTGGGAATGGAATCAATTGCCTGGAGAAGTGGTGTGGTCTCCTTCTCTGGATGTCTTCAAAAAGAGGCTAGACAAGCTACTTGCTGGGATGCTGTAGCTGGAGATGCAGCATTAAGCAGGACTAGATGGCCCATGAAGCCTCTTCCAACTCTGTGATTCTGTGACTCTTGACTATTTTGACTAGAAGCGAACTTGTCCTGCTTCTTTCCAAAGTCCTTTGTATCTTACCCAGACAAAGTTCAGGATGACTATCTGAGTTACGGTTATACATATTATAATACAGCCACCGTATATCCTCCAGATCCAGGGTAACGCATCCATCATAGTGCTGTGGTTTTGGGACCAAGTTGACTAAATCCAGACATTGGGGAGGAGATGTCATGTATCAGACCAAAAGTCTTAGTAAAAGTAATTCAGTACAGCCCTTTGGATTTCTTTAAATGACTTTATATTGGCCAAATGCCATCCTCTCCTGTAGTCAGATTGTGTGCCTGGATTCTGGATAGTTTCCAGGTACTATGACAATGCTTCAAGTGGGAAGGTGGTCCTTGGTTCAATCCCAAAGCTGGCAGCTGCTATTTAAAAATATAACCAAGTGGTTAAAGTCTTATTTCAGTTTCAGTAAAAGGTCACTCAAAGTTAACTTGCTTAATAATTTGTTGAGATGAATTTTTCAATACTGCAGTACTCTTCATATTTACACAAATTAGTTCCATTAATGATGCCTGATGGAGGTAAATTACTCATAATTTTGGTGTTGTGACTTAGGCTTCAGGAGAAAAAAATGCTTTCCTCCTTCATTTTTGCTCCTTTTTCATCTCAGTGTTTTCAGTTGCTGTATCAGCAAGTTTGTCTAACTTGATATAGGCTCCAGTCTAGGTCATTTCTGCTTTCACATCCAGAGCTTCTGTAAACAGGATAAAACTGCTTGAGGATGTACAATTTGCCCTCCATATCCGTGGATTCCATATCGATTGATTCAACCAACCATGACTTGAAAATACTTATATAAAAAAGATGAAAAAGCAAATTTTGATTTTGCCATTTTATATAAGAGACACCATTTTACTACACTATTGTACATAATGGGACCTGAGCCTCCACAAATTTTGGTATCCATGGGGGCTCCTGGAACCAAACCCTAGCAGATATCAAGGGCCCACTGTCTCTGTGTGTTGCAACCTCTGTTTTAGCCAGCTTTACGGTTCTAGCTGTGAGAGTCTGTTTCTCTTGAAACAGGGAAAATCTAAGCTTATCACGCAAGGCAGATAAATTGCAGTTATAGCAGAATAATAGCATCTTTGGCTAGGACTCACAACATGACATTGTTCCTCTTCTGTTGTTCTCTGGATGGTGAACATTTCTGTTGTTCTCTGGGTGGAAAGTGTTTCCTTTACAAACACAAAAAATCCATTAATGATCTCTTTTGTAAAAGAAGCACTTTCCAAATGGTCTTTGACCAGTAGAAGCCAAAGACAACTTATTGTTGTAATTGCAGTTTATCTGCACTGTATGATAAGCTCCTGATTCAGGAAGATACCATGTCTGTTGGTTAATAGTTTTATTGTTTAATTTGCTTCTACTGATGTTGTTAGCTGCCTTGAGCTATTTTTTTTCATGGAAAGTAAGGTTAAAATACGATATAAGTCAACAGTTCTTGTATGGACTGCAGCCTTCTCTTTCATCAAAGTAGATAGTATACAAATAATGTGAAATATAATTGCATTTTGTCACATTGTGTGACATTGAGCTTAATGTTGGCAATAGGCAGTGTTGTGTTCCTGACTGTCATATTAAAGCAATTTGCTTCATAGGGAAGTCTGACTGTTGGCAGTGGTAATACAGAAACAGATCCAAACATTGATGGGATCTAAGGTTGGCTCATGATATGACATAAAATTCCAGTGCTCTGAGGTGATGGGCAGGAGTTCCTAGTTCAGATACCAGAGATTCTTTTAAAGATATGTTCCAGGATTTGAATCTGCCGAACTTTTCCTATACCTCCTGCTGTGTAGACACAGTGTCTGTATTTTATAACTGTACCTTTTGCACTGCTGTTGAAATTTAGGGAAGGTGCTGTGGGTACTGTTAAAAACAGTGAGGGAGCTGCTGAGGGATGTATTCAGAATTTAGCAGCCGTGATATGACAAACCACAAAACATTAATTTCATTGAAGACAACCTTCTGAGTCTCACAGTCAGGTAACCTACACCTGAGAATAAAGCAGAAGTGGGATTTCTGCCCCAAAATAAAAAATGACTCATTTGAAACCATATTAGTAGAATGATTATCTCCAAATCAGAGTCCTGCAAATGGAAAAACTTTCAGACACAGACCCACTGTCTTATTTCTCCCATTGGATTGTCCTTTGCTTTCCCCCAATATTCTCTTCTCCCCATGTTGTTCACTTGGTCCTGTCACCATCTTCACTGCCCAACAGTTCTTCTTTCCAGATCTTCCCTTTGTTCTCCCAAGCTCAGTAGGTCATGGACATTGCATTGGGAACCCAGGTATGAAATGTACATGGGAAAGGCACTTGTTCATGATCGCATATAATACTAATATTCCTATGTAGGACATTTTGAGAGCCAGCCTGATATAGTGGTTTGAGCATTGGACTACTGAGAGTGGAGTTTGAATCCTGGCTCAGCCATGGGAATCTACTGGATGACTTTGGGCAGGTCATACATTCTGAGCCTCAGAGGAAGGTAAAGGCAAACTCCCTCTGAACAAATCTTATCAAGAAAACCCTGTGATGGAGTTGCCTTAGAGTCACCATAGGTCGGAAATGACTTGAAGGCACACAACAACAACAACAACAACAACAACAACAACATTTTATAATTTTTTGTCCTTGGTTTCATGCCAGCATAATTTTGAAATTCAGGAGGATCATGAAAACTGTCAGATGATGATGATGATGATGATAGACTATAAGGACAAAGGACAAAATGAGAAATAGTGAAACTCTGGAAAATTGGAAGTCCATGGTTATAAAGATCGTTGGGTAAATACCAAAGAAGATTATTCTTCATGTCATGTTCAGAAAGAGCCAAGTCAGTTTGGCCTGTGACCTGTTTTGGTTGCCTGTTGTTTGTTTTGGAGTTACACAAATACTTCCAGTATGATTTTATCGTGGGGCCTTGTAAATATTTTGGTTTATGTACAGAGAATGGTTTTGCTTTATTTTAAGCAAACATATTGTGTACCTTTTTTTTTTTACTTTGTACAAATTCATCTCAAAATAGGTCTATCAACATTCTCTTTTTGTTACTGCTATTGTACATTCTTTTTTTTTTCAACTTGCCTGGAACGTTGGACATCTTTGTGGCTTTCTTAGTAGGTGTTTCTTGTTTGCTCATTTTATTATTGTTTGCATGTTTAAAATCTCTGGGCCCCAAATCTATTTCTCCATGTTTATATTCCCACTGAGGTTGTTGCAGCCACTCTTTATAACCCTTGACTGTTTATAGGCCCTTTATGAATATAACTTACACAACTGAGTTTCTAACCCCAACTGACCTTTGTGAGTGTTTTTCTTGCCTCTCAGTTTGTACGCACTGTTCTGACATTATCACATCATCTGCCTTACTGTGTGAAATTTGAATCATCACATCTTAATGATTTATGGTTGCCTTTGGCCCAAACCTAGAAAACTTGTCAGGCAAAAGCTGAAGAAATTTCAAAAATAATAAATTGAATAACCAAAGTGTACAATAAAAAGATTCTTGAATATGTTTCCATAAATGCTGAAATTCCCTTTACCTAAATAGTTCAAAGCTAAGTGCCCTAGTGTGACTCAGTGCAAGAAACAGAAAATTTTGTACATATGCTGCTTTTTAAAAACATGAAAAGCAGGGAAGGAGAGGCAAGGTGAGATTATTTTTGAGTTTCTGAAGTAATGCCCAACACTGCAAATTACACAAAGGAACAGAAGTTAGTAGGGCTACTTCAGAATAATGGTTTTGAAGAGTAAAGCCTTGATCTGGTTTGCTAGTTAATCTTCTGTGTCAAAATGCCAGTATTTTGAAAACAGCTTACTGGGGTGGTGGTGACAACTTTGTGGAGGGAAACTAGATTTTGACTAGATGGGAGAGTTGAGGAAGAGAAGGATTTTTGTATTCTACTTGGCGATCTCTAGATAGAGGATGAGCTATAAATATACAAATAAATAAACTAACTAACTAGTTTAACTCCATATGTATAAGGTGAGATTTTATTGTTGCAATGGTGTCAGTTTCTGGTCCAGTCATCCCACCCCACCCTGTTGGATAGTCTGTGTTTTTAATAACAGTGTGCAAGCAAGAATTCAACAGATACAATTCAGGCTTCTCTTTCCACATGACTTTTGTCTTCAACTGTGTTTGAAAATGACACCCACACATTCCTTTGGTGTATAAGAAAGGGTGCACTGACTGCTGGATCCTCCTGGCATGCCAGTGTGTAGAGCATGTATATACTATGAAGGCTTTCCTGCTATGTATGTCCTGTGTGTGAGTAGCAGGTGGCAGAGCTAGTTGGCACATGTGTGTCTGAGTGCTTATTAGTTTAGGTGTCCATTCTGAATGCAGCTTGGGAAAAGAAATACCTTTTTGGACTACATCTGTGGTATTGTGGTAGCAGTGGTCCAAAAAATAACTTTTCCGAACTCTGATTCTGAATATGGCCTTCATCTCCAAAGGAGTCCCTGAACTCTTGGAACACTTAGCATATTGTGAAAGAATTCAAGGGATATCCTAAGACTGTACACTCTGTTTAGCTAAGGTGGTAGCCATGCCTGCCTGTCGTCCCTGTTCATATATGTGCACTAAGGTTGTAACCTAGAACACCCCAAATATTATTTGGCAGCTGCACATTTTAGAGTGGGATAGGAACTGAGCCATCCCCACAAATCTGGCCTCTGGAACAGAATGCTTCATCACTGGGGGGAAAATCCAGCCTAACTTTTATGAGCCTGCTTGCAAAGTTAAAGGAGACTGGTGCCTGATCCCCACAGTTTCTACATATCCGTTCACCGGTCAGATTAACCAGTATAAAAGTGAATTTTTTTTTGAGAATTAAAAACAGTAAATTGCCCCTTTCTTGATACAGGAAGGAATTAAGAATATAATCTGGACTCTCACTGACCTGCAAGGAGAATGTAGATAGCTGCTGCATGACACTGAGAATGAGTCATGCTCATGCTGAAGTGTGTCTTTCTAGCACCAGCTGTCAGGGTTTCCCAAGTCAGCAGTTATTGTGGACTCCTCAGAATAATCCAGCTGTGTTCAGCAAGGGTCATAAAAAATGCTGGGATGATGAAGCCAGGAAGCAACCTGACACAGGATGAGCTTCTTCACCCAGGCAGTGACCCTGCAAAGTTATTTGGATGGCCAGCTGTTCCCACTCCTGTCATTTCAGTAAACTGGATTGGATGAGGAAAGCACTGGGGTTCAAGAGAGTGACAAGATGCATAGGCAGGGAGAAAGGAAATGGTGAAGGAAAGCTGGGTCTTACACTGGGTTATCCACAATATAAAAGTCAATGTTTGTCTCCACATTTGTCTATTTGTCTGCATTTCATAAGATTGGCTGTGTGAGGCGAGAAGACCTCATATGATTGGCTGGCTGTGAAGATTCCATGGAATCCTAGGGTTGGCAGTTCAGGGAGGGGCCTTTAGAATTCTCAGGAGAGCTCTTGGGCCTCAGGCTGGTTGCTATGGAGATGAGGCCTAACATCAGCAAGGATGCCAGAAAATGTTTAGGAGGCATATGTGAGAAAAATTAAAGTGATATATACAGCATA
>CAOLHI010005441.1:0-68482 GCA_948474755.1 Ctenosaura bakeri
AACAGATGGTTAGCCGTGTAAGGTGTGTTAAATCAACTGATTTAACCCCCTGGCCATGCCACCTGTCATGTGCTGAACAGCAGAATCTTTATTTTTCTTTTTTTAAATAGATGAGCCCTTTTCCAAGCCATCTGGAAGTGTCTGCATGCATAAGATTTCTACATCAACACCATTTTAAAGAGAAGAACTAGCACCCATTTTACACACAGCGGAAGACAGAAAGCAGGAGGGATGTGAAGGAATTTAAAGTATGTGCAAAACTTCTCTAAGGGCCTAACTTGAAAAAAATCATTTCACATGCTTAGCATTGCAAACCATTTAATTTCCCTACCGCTGGCATAATATTATCTTTAATAATTCACCAGAATTTTTAAAAAGTTCACAAGCATTTCCCCCTTGCTTGGCAAATGGATGTAGGAAGCAGTCTTGAGCAGTTGGGTTATTGGTTTTATCACCATCATCACCATTATCATCATTATTTTTGTCTCACATTTTCACAGAAAACTGGAACGCAAGATGGCTTAAAAATTAAAACAGGTATGATATGGCTTAAACATACCAAAAGTTAAAATACAAATGTTATCAAACTGCCCATAACATTAAAAACAATTTAAAGGCTGCAGTTAATTTTTCATTAAGAAAGCAGGAGCATGAGGAGCACTGCAACCCCCTATAAAACCCAGTCTTGTCTGTACCAGGTGGAAGTTTTTGGTGCCTTCCATTTGCTTTGGATCTCAGTTTGAACAAATCTGAACCAGCATGAACCATGATCAGGAATTCTGGGAATTGTACTCAAAAACATCTGGAAGGCACGAGGCAGCCTAGTCTATACACCGAGCGGCAGTTCTTTTCCAGTCTTCTCCAACGCTTTAACTGGAGATTTAGGAGAATGAATTTGGGGCCGTCATCAAAAGCACCACTAGGGATAGCTGAGAAATAAGTTTCATTTTTCAGACATTCACACTTCCACACCCTTCTTTAAAATGGAAAGAACTTCAGTTGTTTTTCATTGTGGGAGAAACCAAAAATCTCTAAGCCCAGCGCTTTTGAATGACTTTTCTACTTCTTAAAAATTTGGCATTGTATCTGAATATATTCAGCCAAAATAGGTTTGCCATATTTTTTTTCTTGAGCAGTTCCTCATTTTCAAGACCTATATTAGCAGGCAGGTACTACAATGTACAGGAAGCACCCATCTTTCGACACTGTTATCTGATGACTTGCTCTTTTGACGTTTCCAAATTAAGGACAAGTTCCATTAATATGATGGAGGTCCTATTTTCCATCAGTTCTTCTTGCCTAGGGAGGCTTGTTTGGAACCATTTACAGGTGCACACTGCTTGCAAAATGAGCTGAGGGGGGAAGGCACTAAGCTGGCTGAGAGACTTTACAAGCTAAAAAACTTGCAGTTGGTAACAAGTGAGCGTCCATGAGTCCTTCACGGTCCCTACAACACAGTATGTGGCTTCAGCTTTTCAACCAATTCCATTTTCTGAGAGTGCTTTGGCCCCTAACCTGTCAGGTAAGTGGGGAAGCCTGTAGTCCTTTTCCAGGCTGTGAATAGCTATGCCTTTTGAAAATGGGGGCTGCAAAGTGAAGGGAAATTCATTTCATTTGATATTGAGGAATTATAAGCATCATTAAATGTCTCCATATTCATTGGAAAGAACTTAAGGTTGTCCCTTTAAAAAAATACTAGAGTCTGGGAGCAAGTGAAACTGATAAATTTCTCCACCCTTTGGAACTACTGCTGACCTACCAGTGGTTGTCAGTGGATTTTGTGTAAAGAGATGGGGAATCTACTCTGGGTTTTAGTCAGAAGTTTAAAGGAGCTATAAAAAATGATTAACCTTCCCACACACACACAATGGATAGCTCTCTTAAAGTATGAGCTAAATCCTAGATTAGATTCACTGTCCCACTGACACGGGATCCACCAGCCACTGCTGTGGGCTCCACCCCTTCCCTATGAATAGTTTTCATTCAGCTCTCCTTGCTTTCTGTCCAAACTCATCCCCTTCCTTTTCACAGCAGACTCCATAAAATCTCCACTGAAAGGAGAAAGGTATCTGCCCCTCTGCCCTGAGACAAAAATTTACTGAAGATAAATTACTAGTATTTTACCATTTCCAGAACAAGATGTGCAGTTCGGCTAAGTTTTGTTCCCCTCACTCTAGCACTACATAATAAGCTCGGAAGAAGCTATTTAGAAGCAATAAGAGCCATGAAAAAGATATCAAAGGAAGAAATTTGGAGTGTGCTTTCCTGCCTTGGAACTGCTTAAATGACTGTAAATCAGACAGCTCCATAGACTATTATTTATTTGCAGTATTGACTTGCGGTGCACCATAGCCAAGGAACGTGCCTCCAAATTCCTGCCAAGGATGTACAGGAGGCAATCATGCTTTCAGATTACACAGAAATGACTATGGAGGCCCCCAAGACAAAATGGAAGGTAGTTAACCTGCACTTAACAAAGATCTATCCTTAACATGGCTGGGATGCAATTCTGCAGAAAGTAACTTTAGTTCAGTGCTAGGAGCTGCTTGTGTCTTCAACATGCTCAGGGAAGCCAGACTTTCAGGATCAAACTAGGATTGGTATCCTATTAGTGACATGTTACAACCATAAGTGGCACCATAAATATAGGGTGATAGTTTTGGACAACACACAGGAGTCATACTCAGGTGATAGCAGTGTAAATAGAGTTGCACATATGGGACCATTGCACACACAGCCATGGTTTAAAGAACACAGAGTAGTATATGACTGTGTATAGAGCTGAGGAGAACTCGACCATGAGAGCTGATGGTGAGGACAGCGACAAATACAGACAGGGCAGGGCCATACTCTAGGAAACCATTGCTGAAGTAGAAGGGTGACCTGTGGCCAAGGACTTAAAGGCATTTTTGAATGCAAATGCTTTCAAGTGGGCTGCCCTTTTGCAAAGCACCTATGGGTAAACATTTGGCAGGGGGTACACTTGCACATGGGACTTTCCAATACAAACCAGGCAGCATGAGTGACTGTCTGAAACAAGACTGTTTTTTCTTTACAGTCAGAACAATCTTGAAAGAAAGGATTAGGAGACATAGCGCCACCAGGCTGTACACCTCCAGACTTCTTTGGAGGTTTTTAAGCAGAGGCTGGATGGCCATCTGTTGGGAATGCTTTGATGGGTGTTCCTGCATAGCAGGAGGTTGGACTCGATGGCCCCTGGGGTCTCTTCCAACTCTATGATTCTATGACTTTGATATGGTTTAATTGGTGAATATGATTTAATTGGCAAGATAAATTAATTGCCACTGATGTCCTAAATCAGAGAATATGTGGGTCTATTTCCCCTTCCCTTCTTACATTCCCCATGCAGAAGCTGGTAGGACTGGCAAATAAATACACCTTCAGCACTGCTGATGAACATGAAGGTGTTAGACTAGCTTATGGAGGTACAGACCAGGCTGGGCAACACACATAGACCTATTGTCCAAAATACCCCTCAGCAGTCCTTGTCTTCTGTCACTGTCTCACTCCAAGTAACTTTATGACTGGCTAGCCTCACTGTTCTGTAACTGGTTTTCCATAGCCAGGCTTTCCAGTTGTGCATTTATAGGAACTCAGGACACTACCTTATAATGGGTTCTCTACTTGTGATACTTTGTGGTTCATTTCTAGTTCTTCTCCAAACTACAAATCCCAGGATTTCATAGGATGCACTCATAGCAGTTAGCAAGACCATTAACATAGTGCTACAATTATGTAGTGTGAAAAGGCTTCAGCTGTACAACAACTGCAGTATCAGGAGCAAAGACCTCCCATCATGAGCACTGCAGCCTAAACATTGTGCCACAATACAATTTGCCAGAGAAACAAAACTCATGATGACTAATAGAAAATGCCTATTCAGAACTACTCCCAACCTTTTAAACTTCTTTTCTTCTGCAACAAAGAAGGGAACCCTTGAAAGCAATATGTGTGCTCACCTCTCCCTGAAGCTAAGAAACTCTGGCAACATCATCTAGGTGACAGTGATGAGACTTCATTACCAGTTTTGAGGTTCAGGATGCTATGAACTGACACCTCTGTTGTGTCTTTCCTTGTCATTGTTATCCTTTACTTTGAGTGTGCACCCACAATCACACAAACCTGTCAAACATGATTGGGGTGGGGTAGGGGAGAGGCTCCAGATCAGGGGGCAGGAGAGAAGGAGCTTCCGTGTGAAATCCTCAAAGGAGAAGAGCACAGAAAGAGCAAGACTCCAACAAAGAGCAAGAATGCTCCCCGCTGATTGGAAGTGATTAAACCTAGAAATATTAGCACAGTTCTGAGTCTGTAGGAATCACTGCTACTGCTATTTAACATTTATTAAATGCCAACAAGCATGCAAGGCATAATATTTTGAAGACCACAGAGACACAAACAGAGGCTCCAGCTTCATGGCATTGTTATTGAAGGTCAAAGCGCTCAGAGCTAGGGATGGGCAAACTCTGCTTGTTCCATGTGGAAATTAATTTAGACTTCCCAGGTTATTATTCCAGACATCCAGCAGGCTTCAGACTTGTAATTTCAGGGTCCCAATTTCTTCTGCCTCAGAAAACAGTGAGGGTTATGTGTCAGCTTTTGAGCCTGTAGGGTTTCAAAGCTGAAACTCTGGGGGTGTCAGGAAAGGTATGTGTGTGCTGGGGGGTGGACAGAGATAGAGGTTCCTTCCTATACAACACTACTTCTGCAATTACTGTGCTGTAGGATTGTCTTAATAGGCCATACTGGAGGGGAAAAGATGGAACATCAGAGTCCCATTGCTGTCTTCACTGACTGACTGAAGATTAAGGTTTCTCTCTTTTGCAGTATTCTCTGTTCATTTGTTGTTGTTGTGGGCCCTCAAGTCATTTCCATTTTATGGGGACCCTAAGGCAAGCTTTTCTGGCTGTTCTTTTTTACAGCTGCACTAGGTTGTAACCAGGCCATACACCTCCACACTATGAGATGGTTCAATTGGCAAAATATGAATTAATAGGCAAGATATGTTAATAGACATTGATATAAAATCTACCTGGATGTGACTATATGGCTAAGCTGGACAAGAGGAAGACAATGGCTGAACACATGCACTGCAAAGTAAGTTAGAGATCCCCTCTAGGTGTACCAAGGTCATAGCCAGGAAAACACAAGGTAAATCCAGAGATAATAGGCTTAAGCTACTTGTAACAACTCTGCTGTTGGATAATAGTGATGGGAAAGTTCCCACCAAAGTGCTGATTGTTTCAACCCTTCTTCCCACCAATCTGTGATTCTCTCCATTGTCCTCACATCTGTCCAACCATTAAAGAGCTATCACAACATCCATTAATTCTTTGTCATCTAACGCTAAGATCATTAGTTCATTCCACACCCCATTGTCTACACTGCAAACTGCATTCTTTACTCAGCCAGACAGCCATTCTCACCCATGCCCTCCAGGAAGAAATTGGGTATAAAAAAACTCTGGTTTTAAGCAGGTTGTAGTACTTCACTTGCTGGTACCCACACTGTTGTTCCAATTTCCAAACGACTACTATCCTTAGGTACAAGTCTAAGCCACATCACTGTTTCTTCACTGCTCTCCAGATTGGGAATTATTACCCGCATCACCCTTGAAACTTCACTATCAACAACTCCCCTCCCTCTCTCCTTCAGCCAGCCTTATGTGATTGCATGAGTGCTTGTGTGTTGTGTGTGATTGTTAATTTAAATAAAACACATTTTAGCTTACCTTTGAATTTCTGGCTTGTTCTTCCCTGCAAAGACTCCGTAAACATTGATGGAAAGATCTTGTTAGGTTGCTCCTCTCTCGCTGGCTAATAATTCCCCACTTTTATGGATGGACCTCTGAGTCACTCACATTTGGGGAGTAACAAAGTTGTATCAGAAACATCCAGGTGCACCCTCTTCTCAACAGAGATTCAGCACTGAATGCCTCTCATACAACCTGGAGCAGCTGCAGGAGGAGTAACCACAAAATCAAAAGTGGATTCACCACCCTCACAGTCATGAAACCATGGGCCATCTCTGTCCCCACCCTTTTTACAACTTGCAGATAGGGCTATGGAAAAGGCAGCATTTTCACAGAACCTTAGAGTTGGAAGGACCACAAGGGCCATCTAGTCAAATCTATTGCCATGCAAAGCACATACACACATGCCACAAGGATGGCCATTCACCTTCTATTTAAATATCTCAGAAGAGGGAGAGCCCACGGACCCCTTGAAGCAATCTATCCCACTGTCAAACAGGTCTTACTGTTAAACTGTTCCTACCAAATGTTCAGGTAGAAGTTCTTTTCTTGTAATTTGAACCCATTAGTTTGTGTTCAGAAGCAGGAGAAAACAAACCAGCTCAATCTTCAAAAATTTAGATAGTGATCATGTCACCTTTCAGTCTTCTCTTCTACAACCTAAACATACCCAGCTTCCCAAGTCATTCTTCATAAGCCTTGGTTTCTAGACCTTTGACCATCTTGGTCACCCTTCTCCAGACACTTTCCAGCTTGTCAATATATATCTTGAATTGTGGTGCTCAGAGCTGAACACAGTATTACTGGTGATGCCTGATCAAAGCACAGCAAAGCATTTTCTCTGCCCATCTCTAGCATTACCCCTTCCCTGTTCCTGACAACAAAATGACCCAACACTTTGTCCTATCCCCTTTCATTTGCTTTATTTTTAAAAAAATGTTTTAAAGGAGATGGGGTAAAGTCAGTGGTTCTAACCTTCCCAAAATTGCCCACTTCAAACCCCACAGATGTGCTGGGAAACAGCATATCTCATTTCAGACAGATTTTCAAGGCTTGCAGTACATTTTATACACATCCATTTATGCATGCATTTTAAAAAGGCAAATGGCTACAAATACGCAGAACTGAAAAATGCACATGCACACAAATGAGGCAAAACGAAAAATGTGGAGAAAATGCATACATTAGAAAAAGTGTCTAAATAAATGCACACATTATGGAAAATTCATAAAAAAAAATGTGTATGAATTTCCACATAGGAAGAAGGTAGCAGATACAATAGGATGATGAGGGATGCATACAGACTGATTGAAAAATCCCAGGTATTATTCCTGTTCTTTCACATTTTATACTGGGCTCAGCTGGTATAAAAAGTGTCTGATTGTACTGGGAGCTGACAGAAAAAAAATCTGGAATAAACAAAACATGTCTGGATGTCAGAAATAAAATTGGAAAGAAGAGGAATAAAATCTGGAACTTTTTAATTAATGAGGATGTGCCCAGAGATGGAAGGAGCCTAAAAGGTAATGCAGTCCATTTGTCTTCCAGTGCAGGAAACTCACCACTGAAGAGGATGGACATTCATTGTCCATTTAAAAAGATCTAATGAAGGACAGTCCAACAGTCTATTCTACTGCAAAAGAAACTGTACCCTTAGGGAATTCTCTCTAATTTCTAGGGAAAATCTTTTTTTTTTTTTTGCCCCTTTTAATCTAGGATGGGCAAAGCATGACCATCCAGGTATTGGTAAGTTGCAGTTCCCAATATTCTTCACCATTGGCTATAATCCAACAACACCTGGAGCACCACAATTTGTCCATAGTTGGGGCCTCTTTACAATACACAACTATAATGCTATGATTCAACTTTGATTGGCATGGTTCCTTCTTATGAAAGCCTGTTTTTTTATTATCTGTCTGTCTGTCTGTCTGTCTATTTTGCATTCTCAGCCAGAGAGCTCTAGTGCCTCACCAAATTACAGATCCCAGGATTCCACAGGATGCAGCCATGGCAGTAAAAGTAGAATCATGTTGCTATAATTTTGTAACATAAAAGGGACCCCACTCTAATGCCATAAGGAACAGATTTACCCCATAATCTACATGGCAGCTCCAACTATACAAAGATGACTATTATGCGTTTGATATAAATGTAATATACTCAGTGCATTTGTATCCAATGTATGTATGTACGATGTATGCATTTTAGCTGTAACTGCAACTGTGTACTTGCATGATTTTATTATTTTATAGTAACTTTTTTACATATCTTTATTTGGTCTATCAGCGTAAATAAACAAATTGAATTGACTATCATATTGCCTCTTAATCATTGTTCTTCCAGCCTAAACATACTTAATGTTTTGGGAGGGAAGGGAAGGGAAGGATGAAGAAGAGGGAACCTGTGCTTTTTTCTGAGGCAGTGGTGCGACTGATTTCTGTGACTGGGAGATAGTAGGGACCACAAAGACTTACCTTGCAAGAATCTTGAGACCAACACATCCCTACATCAAAGCAAACATAAGCAACCCCTTTCTGGAGGGTGGGGTTAGAGGGCATAAGACCCACTTCTCCCTTCCTTCTCGAGTCCCTGTTCTTTGATCGCAAGTTGAATAAGCCTAACATTTTCATGTTGTGGAACAAAGAGAATTTTGTTTCTGTGTGGCAAAGAGAGGCAGAATAGCATAGGCTTCCAACAGGACTCTCACGCTGCTAGCTTTTGCTGTGACTAGACTGACAGACATCAAATCAGATACAGCCCCTCGCAGCAATATTCATACTGACAGGCGGGTGTCCATGAACATCCCTTGTTCATCACTCATTTTTCAGCCAGCATGGTGCAGCCTTGGGTGAATGGAAAAGCTCCATGTTGGGACTAGTCATCTGTAACTCCATCAAGCCCGCAAGCCACTTTTGCTCCATGTGAGAACAGAAGAGACACTTACAAGGGCTTGAGCAGAAAGTGCAGGTTGGAGGGGGCCAAAGAAAAAACAGGATGAGGGATATGTGAAATCTGGCAATTTATTTCCAAGCAATTTATTTCCAGTTTCTCAACTCTGAAGGACACTTTTCTTCTTAAGGGGATGTACAATGCTCATATATTCATATATATGGAAGAACACTGGCAAATGATGTTGGTTAGGCATGCACACTTCTGTCAAGTCTTCATCTATGGATAACTTCCATTTCCCCACATCTATCTCCAACCCATGACTGCTTTTCTTCCATTAAAAAAAATGCAACCAGAATGTCATTTGTTAAATATGGTTGAACTGATACAGGCTTATATTGGAAAACCAATAAAAAGAATTTTTTTTGTACTTGATACAAAGCAAGACTATTATATGCCAAAGAATGGGGAAAAAAGGATGGGGAAAAAAGGTGTACCAACAATTGATGGCTGGCTTTTGGGAATTTATGACCTAATGCAGATTGGTAAGTTATCAATATTGTTAGAAGACAAATCAATGAAAAAGTTTAAGGAAGACTGGGAATGTGTATACAATCATTTGGAGAACATTTGGGGTCCTTCATCAATTATCATATGTAAGGACTAGCAATTTTTGACAGTTATTCAACCGTTCAGTTTAAAGAAGACAAAATCATATAAATCTGTATGTATGTATATTAAGCAAGTGTACTCATAATGCATAATATATTATGTATATCGTATAACAATACTTATAATAATAATAAAAAATGGCCACCAGGGGTACAGCTACCAGAGAGGGTGGGCAAAATTGCTTCCCAAATGAGAATTCTGCTCACCGAATGAAATTTTCTGTCACTTCCCAAATTTCTAACATTTTAGTTATCTAAAACTTCCGCTGAGCAGTTAGAAATAGTGTTTAAACATCCAAAGAAAAGAAACAGGCAGAACTACCATGGGTGTGTGAACACATCAAATACAAAAGTTCTAAGTATGGACGGAGGGACAGGGCCTGCCTCTTTTTTTTCTTTCTCAGACTGGTATGGAGTGATATTCCTCAATCTGATAACGTTCCCTCTCACTTCACACACAATTTTGCCTTCTTCTTTATAATAACACCTCCTTTGTGTAAAAGGGTGAAGCCTTTCAAAGATTATTCAGAACCCCTTAACAGTTCTATGGTAGTGTGTTTTCTATGTGTCTTTAAATACTGTATACAACTCAGTCAAGTCAGTATTTATTTAAAAAATAAATAAACTGCAGTATGTATTAAAATAACATATAGAACAAAACAGAGAAATGCATATGCAGATCAAAATTAATACAGTTCTTCAGAGTTCTTTTAGAGAGTTTTCTTAAATCTTTAAACTCTCATATAAGCATAAGTATCACAAACTGCCCTTTGGCTACACTCTCACCAAAGATTCAACCTCCCATCTTGGTCAAAAGTTCTAGTTTAATTACTCTTCTGCCTCTCTCTTGGATTTCCCTGAGAATTAAACCCTCTCCCACACAGACACCCTCCCTGGCTGACTGAAGGACTTTATTCCAGAGCTCTCTCTGGCTGAAGGACTGACAAATGACAATTAGTGTTTGCCTTTTTATATCTTTCCCTCTCAGCCATCAGCCCCATCCCTCACACTGTGGGCTGGGTTTTTCTCCTGAAGATCTGTTCTGGTTGCCTGGCAGCCCGTTGCTAGACTGCTCTGACACTCAGGATAGCCACTGTCCCAGAACTCCACCCAGGATGGTTTTCAACATCCCCCCCCAAGTGACTGCAATATTTCATGGCTCATGACAAATGTCTGTCTTTTGAAGGGGCAATGTCTTTCATCATTTTTGTCCATAACTACACTGCTGATGGGCTGTAATGAATTCCTTCTTTGGTGATCTTGGAAGATGTCTGAATTTTCCAAGTGGTACACCTTGCCTAGACCCATGCCCAACCCACCCTACAGATCAGCTAAGATGCATTTTTGCCATAGTTATGTACATCTTTCAGATGTGTGCCTGGGAACATGAGTGCAATTCAAATGTAACTATTTTATCAGACACACTTTGCAGCCACTGAACAATGGTGCTCATTCCAGAACACAGACGGTGCCCAATCTACATTCAATCCAAGTAGTTCAGGCCAGAAAAGTCCGCATATAATATTGGCCAGAAATTACATGTCCTTTAATGGTGGAGCATCACACCTGCAGTTGGTTTAATTATTCATTATCTCCCACTAAAGCTTAGAATCCCAATTCTTCCTATTCAGAATTACTGAATTTGCTTAACTGTGCTTCAATCCCCTTTCGCTAATCTCACTGATAGGAAAATTATCAGCACAGTACGGTATGCTGTCAGGAGCTCCAGTATGGCGGTGGTACTGCTGCTGCTCTTGTTGTTATAATTTGTCCTCCTTTCTATTTTGCCTTTGCACTGGCTTAGGTTGCTCTTTTGCCTCCCCTTGCCTTGCACAGCTTTGCACTGTTTGCTATACATTATCTTTCTGTCTTATTCTGTTTTGTTTTAACTCAACTTGTCTGAATATCTGATTTGCTTGGGGGTTATTTTTATGCCACCCTCCTGCTTTGTTGGATGACTGTTTGAAGCATTTTCAGAAAGCCCCTGAAAGCTTCTAAATCTTTTTTTTTTTTAAGGCATTATGGAATGTTTGTGATCTTTGTGATATATGTGGCTACTGAGGAGAATCCTGATAGCTTTAACAGCATTTTGTAAGAGAAAATGGCCCTGGTGAGATCAAGCTTGCCCTTGGACTGATAAAAACACATTTTTTTTAAAAAAAAAGAATTAATTGTATATTTTTCTACTGGTTTGGTTCTGTTGTGTACCTTCATGTCATTTCTGACTTATGGTAACCCTAACACAAACCTATCACAGGGTTTTCTGGGGCTGAGAGCATGTGACATGCCCAAGGTCACCCAGTGGGTTTCCATGGCTAAGCAGGGAATCAAACTCTGGTCTCCAGGTCATAGTACAATGCTCAAACCATTACAACACACTGGCTCTTTTTTTTTACTGGGCACATATATTAAAAATGTTCTTACATATGGTACTAGCTTATATACCTGGTATTGCCCAGGATTTTATTTTCTCATAGGTAATACTTGTTAGAAAGATTTGAGATCCTGTGTCTCTAATTCCCCAAACTACCTTGTCCGGTACTTGTCACTTTTCCCCATATTCCCCAATCCAATCTGTATTCAGAGTTACTAACATAGAGAGGTTGGGTTCCTGAGGGAATAGAGTACACTGCCCTCCTCCTTGCTGCTAGGCCTCATCTCCATAGCAACTGGCCAGGCCCAAGAGCAATCTGGCTGAGAATTCTAAGACCCTCTCCTAAACTGCAAACCTCAGGATTCCATAGAATCTTCACAGGCACCCAGTCGTATGAGGTCTTCTCACCTGACACAGGACATTTCCGCTGGCCCCTCCTGGAACTGCAAACCCCAGGATTCCAAAGGATGTTGAATGTGGAATCGAAGCGCTATAACAGTTCAGTGCGGAAATGGCCACAGACAAACAAACTGACTTTTATATATATTAGTAGATGAGTTGGGCAGGAGATCACCATTCCAAGCTGACACCACATACACCTTTGTCCACAGGCCAGAATGAGCTGAAAAGAGATCTGTCAGTATCTCACACCATCTACTCCTGCCCTGATCATCCAAACTCAACTCAACAGCCAGGAGCCAAATCAAGCGAAGGAAGTCTGTTCAGATGGTGATTGGGCTGCAATGTTTCCAGCTCCTTCTTGTCAGCGAGCAAGGCTGCAATGAGGACTTTTTACAGCTTTGCTCACTTGTGGGAGGTGCCTAGAAACTCCACTCTCCTTGCACCGCAGTCAGACCTCCTTCATTCAAAGCACCCACTGGCTGCTAAGGTGGGTTGAGGGGCACTTAAGATTGTGGCAATAGTGCCACAATCATTACTACCTAGTATTTCTGAATATGAATCAGTTACAGATCCATAGCTGTATGTTAAAACTCATAACTGCAGTACAGAATGCCCGCCAATGTCATTTAACCATATTTTCACAGACCAATTTTAGGATTCTCACCCATCCTTATTGGTAAACAGAATACAGTAGCAGGGTGTCCAGCTACCATGCGCAGTCAGGTTCAGTGCCTGAAAGCATTTAAAGGTGTGAGCACTTTCTTTGGCTGTGGAACTGCAACTCTAAGACAGAATGAGATTCCTAAAATTCCATTACAGTGAGCAAAGACCAAGTGACACCAGGCCTTAGGGGACAGGGCAGCTTTTACTAAAACAGAACAGCAAGGTTGCTACAACTTTCTGCCGCAGGATGATCTATCCTGACAGACTGTTTAAAAACTTTGTGTTGAGGAGCAGGTTATACCCTACTGTTTCTAGTCAAAGATATTCTTCAAAACACGGTCCTAAACTGTATTTGATTCGTATGCTTCGCTTCAGTGGCTGACTTTATCTAAATGTGTGAAGAAAGATCAGGGTATCCACAATTGTTTGTGGCTGATACATTCTAGCAGCAAGTAAGAGCTGCACAAGCACCTTAGGTACACTGACCGCAAAGAGAAGATAAAGGCAGCACAGTGTTCAGAAACAAAGACTTTATTTCATTTGTTTTAAAGAAACCATGTTTCTTTGAATCACCTACCAAACCTTTCTCCCTCTGCTCCCTGCAAATGAAGGTGATGATATAACCAATAAAGAACAGCAGAATTTCATATTGTTTCTATCATCACCAGCCTGAGAAAAATCAAATTAAAATGAATTTAGATCAGAGAATCAATACCTGGGGATTAACTGAGGATCAGTAAATCCTTCATTATTGATTGACTGAAACAGTGTCTTCTTAATATGCCCCACATAAATCTTGTTCTTTTTTCTTTCAAATTTAAAATAGAAAATAAAACAACAGCATACTGTTTATCTATTGATTAATCTACAGTATCAACTCTGTGGTATGGACAAGGAACACAGGTTCATACAACAGCCTGTAAGTAACTTGAACTTGAAAAAAAAATCACCAACCAGAAAGATCTCCATTTTTGATCACTTCCACGCCACTTTTAATCCTCACCCACTCATACTGGCATTTTAGTCCAACAGTCATAGTTTGATGCAGAATTCACACAGAACTAGACTCACAAGGAAGTAATTTTATGAGCTTTAAAAACTGTCCCCAACTTTCAGTCATTTGTGATGCACAATTTCTTTTATAAGACCCCCTCCCAAAAAAAGTGGAGACAATTGTTATCCTAATAAGTTTATTGCTTTTGACTAGCAATGGGACGAATCCAGAATTTTCTGAATCTGAATCCAGATCCAAATCTCTGGAAGGTTCTGGGAATCCATGAATCTCATGAATCTTGAGTCTTTTGAATCGTTTTTTTAAAAAAGAGTTTAAAAAGCAAGGGAAAGAAGAATTATCTTGGGCAAGACACACTCTCTCAGTCTTAGCAAAAGCCTAGGCAAAGCCAAACCTCCCTCTGAAGAAATCTGGCCAGGACAATTTTCTTAGTTTTGCTTCAGGATCTCCCCAGATTGAAAATGACATGAAGGCCCTTTGTACACAGGCAGGAAAATGTGGATTAATCCCACATTTTCCTGCCTATGTAAACAGGGCCACATACTACAGTATAGAGCTAATCCAGGTCAAAACTGGCTTTTCTTTGCATAGCTTCTTCTGGAATCCTGGGGTTTATAGTTTGATGATGCACCCGTACACTTTGTAAGAGAAGGCTGTGACACCTTGTAAAACTCCAAATCCCAGAATTGTGTCTGAAAGAGGTTTGCAAGGGAGCTGTGCAAAGGAATGTTTCAGCTGTTGTTGAAATCTCAAGCCTATAGCTTCAGTCAAGCACTGAACTTAAATATGAAAAGTTCAATTTAAATATCTTAGAATACAAGCCCAGATGTAATTTGTGAAATTGTTAGCAAAGGCCATTATTACTCCAAAGGAAAACCTCACCTACTTCCTATCTTCTCTTGTATGTCTGGTCTCCCAGGTTTTCAGCCATCCCTGGTTTTCAGGCGTCCTGGTCTCCAACAATCTATTTAGTTGGTGGATTCAAAAGATTCAGTTTCCCTATTTTGGCACAGGGATTCGAATTCCGGAATCTCCAATCCTTACCCCGAATTCGAGGATTCGGTTGGCCCATCCCTACTTTTGACAACAGTGTACCTTTTTTGTCCCAACCAATGCAATGTATTAGGACAACAAAATGTCCAACACCATTATTTGGGGAGACATGATGTCAAGAAGCATAGAATCATGGAATCACAGAATCATGCAGTTGGAAGAGACCACAAGGGCCATTGAGTCCAACCCTCCAGCCATGCAGGAATACACCATCCAAGCCTTCCCTACAGATGGCCATCCAGTCTCTGTTTAAAAACCTCTAAAAAAAGAGACTCTCTCACATTCTGAGATAGCACATTCCACTGTTGAACTGCTCTTACTATCAGGAAGTTCTTCCTAATGCTTAAATGGAATCTATATACCTTCTGTTTCTCTGTAGGCTGGCTAGCCCTATTTGTGTGGGCAAGAGTAGAATTGAAATTCTCAATAGTTTCAGAAAATACAAGACATAGGAAATCAGCTCCCTAGCCCTAACTATGCTGGAATTCCTACAGGGTTAGAAAACATCCTAGAACATCCTAGAATGTTGGAATCCTACCGACGATGCAGATGCATGTAACCTGAGCTTATGCATGTGTAAATCCTTTTTAGCTTTAAATGATATGCCTATAGAAGAAAGCAAACCAGATGGATTCATCCATTCATCTATTCATCTGTGCAAAACTTAAATCAAAATTCCCAGTGCTTTCTAACACTGGCATAATTACGAGACATTCTTCTATTTTGTATATATGTACAAAGCAGACAACAATTCCATGCATGAACCTGACCAGATGTTAAGATCTTTGTAGTAAGTTCTCTCCTTCCATCCACCAAGAAAGGAGAGACTTCTTGGTGGCTTCTCCCAGGTTATGGAAAACTAGGCTGCCCCCCCCCACACACACACACTGCTAGCTGTCCTTCTGCTGGCAGGCAATGACCTTTTTATTCAGGCAGGCTTTGGCAACTGGCTGGCCAATGAGAATGGGGCATTTAATGGGGAGGTCTATAGTTTTTATTTATTTTTCTCTTTCTCTGATATGCTTTTAAATTAATTTAAAATTTTTAAATTAAGTACATTTCATGATTTTTCTCATATAAAAACCAATTTCTGGTTTCCTTCTATAACATATTGGCCAGAATCCTCTTAAGTCTTTAGCCTGGTGTAATTCCTGGCCACATCAACTTTCGTACGATTAGGTATCACTGTCGGACTATTAGGTACCAAATACCTCCTTACTCAAGCTGTTACCTCATTTGCCCACAACACCACAGTATATGGACACAGCTCCACGACTAGAACAGTTATCAGGATATCCCTAGAAAAGCTTCTGGAACAACTAGGATACGCCCAGCCCCACCGCCTATTTGCTGTCATCACATTAAGCTTCACCAACATTAAGCACCATCTTAGGCCCTTTCCGCAGCTTACCTTTTAACGCTGCTGGAGTGTGGGCCTCACAGAAGCCTGGGCAGGAAGGATCTCGCAAGCCTCCTGCTTCCCTGCTGCTCGGGCTCTGCAGCTCCTTCCTGCTCATGTGAGAGCCCCGCCCGTGCCCCTTCCTTCCTTCCTTCCTTCCTTCCTTCCTTCCTTCCTTCCTTCCGTCCTTCCTTCCTTCTGCAGTGCAGCCTGGGAGTTGGAGGCTGCACTGAGGAGAAGATGTGTGACCAGCCCAGCTCCAGAGGCTCCATACTGCAGGTAAGTGTGGCCCAGGCCTGTGAGCCTCATGCAAGCGCGGGTTATTTTCAGCTAAAAGCCGAAAATAAGGAAATGCATATTCACTGCGCATGCAGGCCTTGAGCATGGCAGAAATGGGAGTGTGTCATGCAGACCACTCATCACATTTACGTGACGCTCAAAGGGGCCCTTTCGCTTGCAAACTGCCATGCGAAAAGGGCCTTAGTCAGGCTATTTTAATTGCATCTGTTTTTTAATCATACTGTGAGTCACTTCAAATCACAGTATTAGTGGAAAGGAGAGATAGTGAATAAACAAACAAACAAACAAAGGCATCGCAGATCACAAGGCTGCTGGTGAATGAGCTTGCTGTCCTGCAGTTAGCAAGACTCAAAGCCATGCCCACCTGGCTAAACCAGAACATTTCCCCGATAATCATGGAACAGTAGCAGCCAACAAGAGCAGACTGGTGTAGCCATTCAAAGGATGCAATAGAGTGCAGAGGCCCATGATATCCAGAAATCCCAATTATTGCCTAAAAGGCTCATTGATTTGATGAGCCTGCCTTCAGCTTTACATTTGCTGTTTGTTAATCAGATTTTTGCTTTCACTCTTTTTAAAAATGCAACAGCAATATTCAGGATAGGAAGAGGAAAAGAGACCTCCACTCTGTTCTGTTGGCTTTTTAAGAGAGCCTGGTCATTTGTTTAGACCTCTGCCAAGCTGTTCGGGGGTGATATTTATCAATACAATTTTGATTGTATCCACTGCTATCCAGACTGGAATGTAAAAGGAACATATACAGTTGCCTGGCTGCTTTTCTGAAAGCATTAAGTTAAGAAGAGAAAGCGAGTCTGATTTTTCACAAGCTTCTTTGCACAAGCTTCACAAGAATATAAATTGCTTTTACAATATGAAACATAAAAATTATCATCATCGTTTTGAGGACAACAGAAGATCCAGTCTGGGGATATAACTTTTCAATAATCTTCCTCTCAAATGAAGGAGTGAGTAATTTTAGGAATTTTCCTCCTGCTAAGAGAAAGTTTTTGAGAACTACATAGCTTTTGAAGACTATTCACAATATGAAGTTCCCTCTGTGAAAAATTCACACAGATAATAGCATGCATGTAGAAAATAATACTTCTGTGCAGGGATACTATTTTCTGCACTGTGAATGTTGTTTCTTGCACAGAAATGGTGTTTTTTGTGCAAAATAACCATATATGAATTTTGTGAAGATTTTTGTCAGTCCAAGTTTCTTATAATCAGGGTTTCTTGACACTCCAGAAATATTTTTTTTATTATTATTATTATTCTATGAATATTTTCAAATATCTTTTCCATTCCTGTTTCCCACAGAGATTACTAGTAGCAATTCTCTTAATTTCTGTCTGGGTGAAATTTTTTTTGGGGGGAGCATCTTTGCTTTTATGTTTGTTTTTTAAAAATGCAAAGAAGTAAAGAAAAGACAGCATATTGTATTTGTGAATTTCTATTTCTGACTTCTTAGTGATTCACTCTGCAAAATGAAATGTCACTCCTGATTTTTTTTTTCTAGGAGAGACCAAATTACACAAAGATGCTGGCTTTCCTTTTATGTTTTACATCACACTTGTTAAATATTAAAACATTGCAAGCCTAGTAAACAGAGGGGTTTCTTTGCTCAGAACATTAATTTTAAACAAACTTCTCACCTCTCAATACATCACAAAAAAAGAAAGAGTCTTTCCTTCCATTCATCCTTTCAAAACAAAATCCCAAGATAATGAGAAGATTTGCAAGGAAAAAGTCAATGCTGGCCCTCAGTCAGGAAACATTATTCCCATTGTTATACTAGAACATTTTTCTAGAACATATTTTCCATCTTATCTTCCATCATGGAACTCAAATTCATGTACTCAATTGTCCTGGATGGTCTCCCATTTGGACATTGACCAGATTCCAGCCTAATCCACTTAAAAAAGGTGAGAGTATCATGTTGACCCAGATGGTTCAGAAGTATTATAGAATTTGTCAGGTCAGTATATTACAACTATAGCCCACTGTATCATGACAAGAGCAGCTGCTTCAGGCTGAGTTCTTTGTAAAACAGGATCTGCTTTGTCAAGAGACTGTGTGTTAACCTCAATACCAAGGGCCCTTGCCATCCTTAGGATTTGTTCTCCCATCTCCAGATGGAGACATTTGGCTTCTTTTTCTAAGATGTAACTTGCCCAAGGTCACCCAGTGGGTTTCCACTGTCAAGCAGAGATTTGAATCCTGGTCTACTCAAGTGACTCTACCACACTGGCTCTTTAAAACCATGTCTACATTGTTACACTGAGAATAGCTAAAAAAAAATGTGTACAACTGCAAAATATGCATAAGTGAAAAAATACAGCTGCCCGAGTTCGAGGTGGCTGTGTTCCTCCATGCAGTCTCCCTCATGCTGCTGGAGTTCTTTCCACCTTCCCAGCAGACTATGGGGCCTATGAACCCTTGTGGGGCAGTTTTACTCTGGCAGCCAATGAATTTAAATTCATTGGCTGATCCTTTCCTGGGCCAGAACTAGCTGGAAGTTTTCCCTCTGGTCCAGAAAAAGGATAGGGATAGTTAAGTTGGCCCTCTTCTGGCAGATGCTCACTTCATCTGGAGTGTCACCTCACTCTCCCTCCCTTTATTCTTTGGCTGTAGTTGTAATGCCATGTTTACTTGTCACAACTGATGGGTAGTCGGCATGGGTCCTGGATCCAGGATATGGTTACTGGTGCTTTTGGACAGGGTTAACTACTGGAAAGGCGCAGGTGTGGTGGCTGACGTGCACAGGACAGGAGGTGCATAGGTCCCCTGCATCCCTGGGTGACTGGGTGGTGCTGGCACATGTTGCCACATGTTGCCCTGCCACAGCTTCTGCCAGGGGCTGGACACTCAGGTTCATCAGTCAACAAACAGATTGGCTGACACCTGGATCTGGACCCCTGCATATGCCAACCCTGTAACAGCTGTAACCAAATAAAGCTGCGGTCTTTACTTTCCAAATCCATGTGTATTTGTGGTTTTTAGTAGGTAGCAGGTCTCATCCATGAACATGCAAAACATGACACTTCTTGTGAGAAATAAAGGCAAATTTTGATATGAACCAAAGATGAACAAGAATGCAGGTGACATTCAGAAAAGCAAAATGAAATCAAGATGGAGAGATTGCCACATCCTTCATTTCATGTTATGGTTTTGGATTTTTTTTTCTTTAATAAACAGCCAAACGGCTTTAGCAAATCAAGTCCCCAACTGTAGAGCATCTTCACTGGTAGCTTTTAAAAATCATTTATTGGAATTGGAGTCATTTTCGTATATTCCTTATGGGTAAATAATACTATTTTATAGGGCATAGATGACCAAAAGGAGATGTGATTTATAGTTAATTAAAAATTGTCAAAGAAACTAATCCTGCTCGGGAAAGCGTGTAATTTTATGTACCTGTTTTAAAATTATTCATCTGTCTAAAAAACTGGCCTTCAGCATTTATCAGAAAAGCACACGGCCAGGCAGGGTGCCCTGGTGGACAGCTGTAAATATTGCCCACTTGACAAGCACTGGACTGAAATAAAAAAGCTGTTGACTCATAAGTGAAGTTTGATTTCTCAAATTTCATTCTCTCATGCAGGCCTTTCCAATGTCTCTTTAGCTGTTCACCACCATTACCACCTGCTTTCCAACTTGAAAAATAAAACAAAAGGGGGAAAAATAAATCATTAGGTGGAAGCAATAAAACAATATGGCGCATAATTTTCTTTTTTTCGCCCAACCTTTGAATGCATGTAGTTCTGTCTGAATTTCCTTCAGTGAGCTACGTAGAGGCTGGCATTTTTCAATTTGAAGCCATAATGAAGAAATGTAACTATGACTAATGCACCACAGTTGCTTTGCTCTCTTCTGTCATTTCCTTCCGTTCCAAGCTGGAATATCTACCATGAATTTTTTAAAAGAACACAATGCAGCCTTTCAACCAGCTCTATACGCTATCATTGCAGCTCATTTCTATCCAGTGGTAAACAACCATTATTCCTTGCACAACCCCAAATGAGATTTATAAAAGGGGAAGAGGTGAGCCTGTGGTTTAAAAAGAAGAAAGGAGGATCATTAGATTGATACAGCCAGCAAATCCACAGCAGAGTTCCAGAGGGTAAAGATTATCAAGAATTTGAAATAAATCTGTTTGAAAGAAAAAATATATATGAGTCTCCTTGCCACCAACTATATATACATATACACACATTACAGAAGACAAATGTGGGCTTGTCGACAGCATATCAGATGTGGATAAGAACAATTGAGCATCCAAAATCTCTTCATCCATGACAGGATGAACACTCAGTAAAAAATAGCAGGGGTGAGTGAACCACTTAATAATGCAGGTAAGGATTCATGGTTGCACAACACACACATGTACACATAAATCTTCTTACATGACAAAAGCTAATACACCAGCTGAAAGGGTTGTCACCAGTCCTACCCTGGACATGCTAGTTTTCTAAGTTCAAGGATTTCTGGCTCAATATATGTGAACATTGCCATGCGTGATTCTGCTGCTGGCATCCAGAAGTAATCCTTAAGTATCTAAGCAAGTGGAATCTCAAGAGAGCAGTATTTATTTCAAAATGGTTTCGACCTTGGCACCTCACCACTCAAGTCCAACCATCAATGCAGGCAATGACATTCTAGATCCTTTATAAGTCCTAATCTTGCCACTACATGATGTGGGAGGAGATGCAAAATTTGTCTGGATGTATCTTTTTCCATACAGCACCTAATATGTTCAAATATGGGACAAAACCCACCACAGCTTAGTCCTAGGTCTAAGGTGGTCTAAGCCATAACAACAAGGAACATTGCCTTTAGTATATGCAGACCAGAGGACAGAAAAGTTACTTTTTGGACTACAATTGCCAGCAGCTCTGAGCTATTATGACAATTTGGAGTTGTAGTCCAAAAAATAAATTTTACAAGCTCAGTACAGAGTGAACTACCTTTATCACTGAACAACAGCCACCAGCTTTCACACTTCTAGCATTCAAGTTAAGAACCTGATTTCTTTTCAGGCAGGCTTTTGCTTGGGTACCCCTTTGTTGTTTGTTTTTTTAAACTAAACCCAATGGACCATTCTCACCAGTACAGCTCTCCTCCATGGACAGATTGCCTTCTTGCCAACAACTAGCTGAGTTTTTAACAACAGCTCAATTCTAAGCAGAAAAGCGAAGCCAGAATTTGCCCTGAAATCCAGAATGTTACCCAAAGTCAGAATCTTATTCATGCTATGTGGACACAGACTGCATTTATTGGGGCAGAGTGGTGAGGGAGAAAGCACTCTGCACATGCTCAGTGGCACCTCTGTTCTTTATGATTGTTCCATCTATTCTGAGACTTAATACTGGACACCGATTCCAGGTGAGCTTTTGCTCAACTCTGGAATGCGTCAGAAGAAGTTTTCTTTGAATATCTCCCCAGGGCAACAGAACAACAACCAGAATAATGTAAGCCAAGGATAGGCAATTTGTTGGGTCCAAAGACCAGTTCTGCCCCAGACCTTCATGTGACAACATGCTCCCACCACTGCCCCACCCATACCCCATTCAAGAGCAAATAATGCTGCTGAATTTCAGTAGCAAAATGTGAGGAAAGGTATTGAAACAAGCTGGCAATGCTCATTTCAAAAGAAACTTCACAGCTTGGTGGCAAACCCAGAAGACTTCTTTAAATGCTTGCCTTAATGGCTTTGTGTGGCTTGTTGCCAGATTTTTTTTTCTTTAGAGGAGGCGAACCTCAAGGCCACAAAGAACCTATGAGCCACATGTTGTCTACCTTTTAATCATCCCATCTAGCAGTACAGTACAGTATAGTATAGTACAGGATAGCATAGCAGTCTCTCCAGCAACAGGAACCTTAGTAGAAAAGGATTAATGTGTTTAATCAATCATTATAAGCCAAAAGTAAAACAGAATAAAAAAGAAACCTAATTCAATTGCAATTAGGTTGGGAGAGGATTTAACTATTATGCCTATGTTAAACTGGCATTTAAATTTAAGTTAAACACCACCACTAAAATCTAACCAGGAAAAAAAATGCCACTTCTGATTTTCCTACAGATGTCATTCTTTCCTACTTTTGTTCTCAACTGAAACAAAGAATAATTTTAGCAATTCTTTTCCTGCTGTGAGAATTTAAAAACCCTGCAGTTTTTTGAAGGCTACTGAAGTCTGGGACTTGTTCTATACAAAATTTATATGTGGCATTTTTTGTCTGCAGGAAACAGCCTTTCCTGAGCAGGACACAGCACAGAAAATGTTGTACTTGGACACTTACTCTGGGTGAAATTTGTACGTGGGTTTTTTTGCACAGAAAACAGAATTTTCTGTGCACCAGACAGTATTTTCTGGACAGATAATGATGGCTAAGATCATGTGTCAGAAGGCACACATACACCATGTAGCTCTAGTTACATCTCCCAATGCTAGCCCCCCAAAGCACACCTTGTGAGCAGTGAAGCCTCCCTAACATGAGCATTGGGGAGATTAGTGGGGACATATTCAGTTCTTTTTCTGTGGTTGTATGCACTGTGGCAGGTCATTGGTGGGTACAGTGGCCAACTCACCTGGATAGCCAAGTTTTACCCAAATTCTAGGAATGCCATTGAGTGCCTCTATGAACTATCATTTGACTTGGATTCCAAGCATTCTTTTTTTTTTTTTAAGGTAAGTCTTCAGCCCTTATAGTAGCCAAGATATGGGGGAAAACAGGATATGTGCTGTCACACTGTTCTGCAAGAAACAAGTCCAACCACACATTTCAAGCATGAAGAAAGTGCAAGTAAATGGTGAGAGTGGCAGTGTAGAAGAACCAATGGTTCAACCACTGCAAGGGTGCAACATGGGTCACAAGAGGGAGAAGCAGATGAATCACAGGAGGGCGCAGGAAAGACGGGAGAGCAAGCAGTGCAAGTGGCAGAGGGTAAGAAATAACTGAGGGGCACACTGTGAGCATTCAAGGTACAGTGAGGCAGGAAACAGAGAGACAGAAGAGTGAATGGTGAGAGAAGCGGAGAAAGGAGCAAAGGGTGAACACAGCAATGGCATGAGTTCAGATGCGGTGAAGGAGTGAGTAGGAGGGAATGGAGAGAGAGACACAAGAGATAGAAGGAAAGGAGGGAAGGAAGGATAAGCACTGCAGTGGCAGAGTGCAAGGAACAAGAGAGATAGGGATGATGAGGGGCAATGTGCATGAGAGGGAGATGTGGTGTCAGACAGTGATGGAAGGGGATAGGAGATGCAGTAACAGAATGCAAAGAGCAAGGGCAGGGAGATTGCAGATGCATGAATAAAATAAGGAAAGAATGGGGAGAATTTAGGAGCAGAGAAAGGAAGTAAGGCAGCAGCAGAAAAGGTACCCCAGGAAAAGGGGTACAATGCAACTCATTGCTCCTGTGACCCCTTCTCTGAGGAGGTCACATCACAATATTATTCTGAGGAAAGGAGGAGCTGGGAAAAGGTAAGACAAGAGTGTAGATAGAGGATTATTAATGCAACTCTTTAGAATTTGGGGAAATGGATCCAAAAAAGAAAAGATAACACTTTTTTTTCTTTTTTTATTAATTTCACATGTACTAGTCTTGGGAGTATGGTGTTGCCATTTCAACTGTTCACTCAAATTTATGCTAGGATGGAATGGAAATTTATCAATTTCCCAATTGAGTTCAAACTTGGAGTTCGAGACCCATTAAGAAACTTTGGTGGGAAGAAAAAATGGCATGTCAAATGTTCCCACAAATTGTGGAAATTTTATTTTTCCTCCTGTAACAACACAAACCGGACAGTTTCTGAAAGAAGCACAATAATTTGAGAAACTGCTCGGTTTTGCAGTCAAAACCTACCCTCACAATCTTTTTTACTGTGCACAGAAAACTGCATAGCTTTCTGGTGGTGGAGGGAACCTTCACCTGCTTACATTGTTTTTCACTATACACTTGGGGAAAGTACAGAAAATGCCAAACTAAATTACACATTATATCCCATAAAAATAACATACAAATGTTATGCAACAAGAAAAGAAACTTGGATCAGCTGAAGCTGCTGCAACAATGTGGTTTTGTTGTCTAGCATTGCTGATTTTGCACAATATTTCTGTTGTGCAATATTTCTTGTTCCTACATAGAAAACAGTAATATTTCACAGCAACAGTATTCTGCAGAATCAGCAAAGTTGCCTGACCAAACCATGTGGCTATTTGTTGTGTGATGCTGCTGATTTTGCATAACATTTTGATTGTATAGAACCTTTTTTTAGATTGAAAATAACAATATTGCACTAGAAAAATGTTGTGTGAAGTCAGTACTGTTGCACAATAAATAGCCACATGGTTTTATCAGGCAACATTACTGATTTGGCAAAACATTTTTGTTCTGAAATATTTTTGTTGTGCAACATTGCTGTTGCCAATGTTAAAAAAAAATCTTGCACAAAACACACATGTGGCTGCCTGAAAGCTGTTATTTCTATATCAAAAGTGGCAATTTTCAGGGTAGAGTGCACAGTTCTCAGTAGGAGCTGTATAGCTTCCAGTAAATTATGCAGTTTTATGGGGAAGCTGCACACCTTTTGTAGAAAAGCTGTGCAATCTTCCACCAGAAAAAAATTCCTGAGTTTCTTGATGCTACAGGATGAGAAACTGCTTCATTGTTCTTGACATCCACTGGCACTTGGAGAAATCTAGATTTACTATCCCTAACTTATGAACAAGTTAAATATATAGGACAGCAATATCGTTTACCTCTACAATGTAAATTCTAGCAGGGAGACAAAACAGTAGCTACAAGGATGAAGGTGTAGAAAAGATTTCTGGTGAGAAGTACAAGAACGCTGTTAAGGGGAGCAACACATTTGCTGCATTGGATTCACACTTAGTTTGAAGGATCTGTTTCTTACACCAAGAAATAATTTTTAAAGTTTTCAAAAAGATTGTTGTGCTAGTGTTTTGCAACAAAACAGGAAGATCATGTATCTAACATTATCTATCAATCTATCTGAAAGACTAAGGCATTTCCGCCCTACCTGTTATAGTGCTATTATTCCACTTTCAACATCTTATGGAATCCTGCGGTTTGCAGTTTACAGAGGGGCATTTACAATTCTCAGCCAGAGAGCTCTTTGGCCTCAGTAAACTACAAACCCCAGAATTCCACAGGAGGTTGAATAGCACTATAACAATGTAGTGCAGAAATGGCCTAACACTTTCTAATTACATTAACTTTTGTGTAGTACATACCACTTCATCACATGCATGGAGAGTTTCCTCAGCTGGCAGATATTTATATACATTTTTGGGGTGGAAGGATGTAATTAGTGAGGTGCAAGGGGATGGAAATAATAAAAAATGCAAACATTTATCATTACCTTACCTGACATTAACAAACAGTAATTGGGTGGCAGCATATATATCCTATAATTTTATGAAATTTTAAATAGAGGAAAGTCAGTTAAAGTAGAATATTTTCTACTTGTAATAAAATATTTAATTGGTATAGTTCTAGGAAATCAGATCATGCATGATGCTTCAGTTAATGCTTTTTCTCCCTACTGTCCTCTGCATCTTGCCCCGATGGTCATCACTTTCAGGGAATTTCTGTGATAATTTCATGGATAGGTAACTTTTTGCCATCTGTGAAAGATTGATGGCAAATCACCATCATCATCTGATCAGATGATGATGATGATGATGATGAGAATACCGTTAGAAGTGTTTGTGCATGACAAAATGTTATTATTGTTGTTTTCTTTTATTTATACTGCATTACAAATGTACATGTACATATAATTTCTCTCTCCCTTTTATTGTGCACAGCAGTCCTGTAAGGTAGGTTTGTGGAGAGGTAATGGTGGCCCATAGTCATATGGTTAGTCTCCTTCTTCCAAGTCCTGAAGTTTAAACATTGCTCTTTACTGCTTCTCTCAAATCATTTGTAACTGTAAAAAATGGTGAGAGAAACAGTGAGAGAAAAATACAACCATTAATGTGTCTGATTTGAATGATGAGAATGCCAATTAGAGTAATTTACATAATTAAAATAATTTGCATGGTATGCAAATTAGATGCTCAGATTTGAAGAAGGAGAATATGGCAATCTTATCTGCAAATGACATCTTTCCAGTTCATCCAGCTACAAGAAAGCTGGGTGAATCCCCATCATCCCTCCCACTCTCCAACAACACAGAAATGGCCATGTTTGTGGGGGCTGCACTGCTTACAATGTAGGTTTAGGGGGGCATTTTGGTTGTGGCATAGTTGGAGGAGAATTCTGAAAAAAAGAGAGAGAAAGAGAGTTGTAATGGTGTAAGTCCAACTTCTTTGTTGCTCTGTACCTTCAAGTCATTCCAACTTATGGTGACCCTTATTCAAACCTATAATCATAGAATCATAGAGTTGAAAGAAACCACAGTGGTCATTGAGTCCCACCCCCTGCCATGCAGGAACACAAACTCAAAGTACCCTCAGCAAATGGCTGCTCAGCTTCTGTTTAAAAATCTCCAAGGAAGGACACTGCTGGACAGCTCTGACCGCCAGGAAGTTCTTCCTGAGGTTCAGGTGGAATCTCTTTTCTTGCAACTTGAATCCATTGCTCTTTGTCCTAGTATCACAGGTGCTGAAAGTGTGTGATGCACACAAGGTCACTTATGGGTTTCCTTGGTCAAGCAGAGAAATGAACCCTGGGTTGTAGTCTAATGCTCAAACCACCACAACATGATCTCTTCCAACTTCCAACTTCGTAATTCACCAACAGGTTGCCTGCCAATATGACTGCACAGAAATATAATCTTCTATACAATTTTCTGTGCAAAAACCCTACATGCATATTTTGCACAGAACAGATACCAAACTGCAAAGATTTTCATCAGTCCAGAATTGTCTCTGGCAGGTTTTCCTGACACTTGAAAAAACATTTTTTCCAATCATTTTTTCTCAAATATATATTTTTCCAATATTCTTTCCATCTTCAGATTTTACTCTGATTCCTTCCCACTTCATCTCCCTGTTTTTAGTTTAGGGGAGAAGAAAACAGCTGTATGAATTTTTGAAGAAACACATTTCTCATTTGTTCCAGTAAAAACCCTCCTCTTGATTTTCCCTCTTTCATTTCATTACCTTCCCTCACCCTACTTTTTGATGTATATGCTTGGAACTTGCAAACAAAACCTTGCAATTTATGTAAAAATAATAATAATAATAATAATTCAGGGGGAAATCCAAGAGAAGTAAGCTTTGGCTAAAGAACCAGCTGGGAAATGGAAAATATGTTGGCCCTTGAGCACTGTCACTTGTGCATTCATTAACAAGTAGATTAATAATGTCTTTCTAGAATTAAATTAATACTGAAGTTCCAACTTATGTCAACCTCTCAATTAAAATATTTTTAATTAAGTTGCTCATTTTTGTTCAAAAAATTTCCCACTTAATTGATAACTTAATTGATTTTAATTAGTCAGTTCCTATCTTCAAGCCTCTTTGGTACAACGCTACTGCATTGTACCACTCAATATTCCTGGAATCAATCGCAAGCAGATCTTATTAACACATATTCCTGACATACAGTGGACAGATTCAAGAAGAGACCTAAAGCCTTTTAAGATGGAAAGATTGCTCTTTCTAATTTAAAATAAGACCTGTATGCAGATTGTCTTGAAAATGGCCTTTTATTTAAAGAAGAAGAAAAAACCTTCCAAAATGAAATCTAATTGTATCCGAGGTGCATTTCCACACAATTAGTGGTTTAACTTCTCATGTACCAGACCTGGCACTTTGGTGTTAAATTATATGGGTCTAATGCATTAAAAATGAATTTTCAGTAAGGGCACGCTGATGATACAGATACTCCACCCTCTCATCTCTGGAGCCCCATGTAAATTGGCCTTCGCATGGCAATTGTTGAGGTTTGCTTTTACAGAAGCATTTCACTAAACCGTCTCACCCACCACACACACAAAAACAGCAAAATTTAACTTTTAGTTTTAGCAGATTATCACTTTGAAAAAGGAGTAAGATCTCTCTCTCTCTCTCTCTGGCCCTTTCTGCACCCGTTCGCAAACTTCAATGGTAACAGGATCATGATAGGACTGCAATGATGGCTCTGCATAATGTCATCGCAATCCCATGGCCACTCATCGTAATTGTGGAATACATCATTGTCCGGTTTTTCCCACCAATGAACCAGAATTGCGCAGTCCTCCTGCCACCCCCCTGTACTTACCTATTGTGCAGAGGGTCAAGAAATGCAATGGCTGCATTCCCCCCCCCAGCTCAGCCTTGGAAAATGCGAGTCTGCACTGTGGAAGGGAGGGGCAGGGCCATCGGAAGCAGAGGGAGTGCTTCTGTCTTGCAATCCTGAGATCCCCACAAGATGGTTTCAGCAAAAGGTAAGCTGTGGAAAGGGCCTCTTTCTTTCTCTCTCTCTTTCTGTGTGTGTCTCTCTCTCACACACTTATTTAATATATAAAAGTCAAAGTTTGCCTGTCCGTGTGTGTCAGGCAAAGCCCTCATATGATTGGCTGCCTAAAAAGAGTCTATGGAATCCGAGGGTTTGCAGTTCAGGGAGGGGTCTTTAGAATTCTCAGCCAGAGAACTCTTGGGCTTCAGTCACCTCTATCTGTCTTGAATAGGCCAGTTGCTATGGAGATGAGGTCTGGCAGCAAGGAGGAGGGCAGTGTATTCCCTTAGGAACCCAACCTTTGCATGTTCATAACTCTGAATACGGATTGGATTGGGGAATACAGGGAAAAGTTACAGATACTGGACAAGACAGTTTGGGGAATTAGAGACACAGGATCTCAAATCTTTCTAACAAGTATTACCTATGAGAAAATAAAATCTCATAAAGCAACATAAACAGCACTGTTTGCTGGTAGAACCTGGATCTCAGATGGATCCTATAAAACTGAAATAGATTTAACTAATTATTGAAAACTGGTAGTTGTAACAAAGTATCAGCCATTTTGGCACCTGTTTTCCTCCAGTGGTACCAGTGAGAACTATGTATCAGCTATAAGATGCACAACACAGGCTAGACAGCATTTTGCATAGGGATTAGGATGGGTCATAACAAGGCACCTCACACAACTGCAAGCAGAGCAATAGGAAAATACAACAAAAAGATGAATTGTCACCCCTAGAGATTTCTAGGTGGGGCAATTCATCATGTTTTTCAGCCAAAAAATAAAATAAAAAAAAATTCAGTCCAATATGTATGGAGGTGTTAAGGGCCAGAAAAACAGACTTGGATTCTGAATGTAGTGATCAGTTGCTATAACCATGGTGGCAACCATTAGTGATGACCTCTGAGCCTTATGTTTAAGTCCAACAAATGCACAGAACATGAGCCTTACTGAGTTTTCCTCATCTTTACCACTCACACCAATAGCAATTCCGTTTGTTAATGTTTGTTATGCCATGACCTTTTACAAGATGGAAAGTGTTACATCCTCTCCTGTACCCTGACAAACACCCCCAACCTTATTTTGAATGTTCCCTTACTCCCCATCCACAACAGACCTGTGCATTTAGTTTGACCTTTGATTATGATACCATTGAAATGAGTAAGAAATCACCTCTGGGAATGACAGCAATGTAAATCAGATTTCCTTTTCTGATAATGTACAAATATTATCTTCTTGTTACTATGTGAACTGGGGGAAAAAGTTCTTCTTTGGTATTTTCACTTTTCACTTTTCTGAACCTGACAATGTAGTTCAAGTAAATTTGACAGTGGGACAATGGCGGAGGTTGGAGTGTGTAGCGGGTAGGTGGGCTACAGTGTGAGGGGTGGGGCTGCTGTGTGCAGGGGCATGGTTTCAGTACATGGAGGCATGGCCAGTGCATGCGCAGGCATGGCTATGGGCCAGGATGCCCCCAAAAACATTGCCACCTGGGGCAAATTGCCCCCCCACCTCCACATCCCTACACGACTGCAGTGGGAGAAAGAGAAATTAATAGATTCATCCATACCTATTCACATAAGAACACAAGAAGATACATGTTAGGTTGGATAAAAGGCCTATCTAGTCCAACATTCCATTCCCACAGTGACCACCAGTTGCCTATGGGAAGCCTATCAGCAGCATATGAGGGCCGCATGCTCTCCAGCAATCAATATACCGAGGCATACTGCCTCTACACTGGGAGTGATGTATAGGCATCCTAACCCATCTGTAAAACCTAATCTCTATGAATTCATCCAATCTCCTATTAAAGCCATATAAGCTGGCTGCCATAAATACTCAGAGAGGACATTGTTGCTATCATTGTCATCACCATCATCCTGCCTTCTTCCCAGTCTGAGATTCAAGGCAGCTTACAACAAATTTAAGAAAAAACATTGTTAAAATTCACAAAATGCAAAAGTTAAAAGTAAACCAAAATAACTAACAGAAAATCCAGCACATTGTACAAGGCTTGTCTTTCTTAAACAATTGTTCGTCAGAGCCTTGTTGAAAAGAGAAAAGTCTCTTTAAAAGTCTCTTTAAAAGTCTAAGGAGGATGCCAATCTAACCTCTCTGGAGAAAGGACACTCAAGGAGTAGGTCTTCTCTTGTGTATCCCCCCAGATGAATTTGTGAAGGTGCTGGGACAGAAAGATTGGCAAATCAGATTTCAAGAAGAGGCAGGGCAAACATCTTAAACGCGTTGCCTTCTTTTTACTGAATATCTACATAACAGACAGAATATCTTAAGTCTAGAAAAAAAAAATGGCATCTAAACTTCCATCTTTGTTGACTTTCTACATCTTATACCAGCAATTAACTTACTTATTTTTTTATTGTTTGTTATGCTAGGAGAATCATGTTTTACATGTTTTTGACTTATTGTTGTGTGCCTTCAAGTAACTTCCTTCTTATGGCAACCTTACGACGAATCTATCATAAGGATTTCTGGGACAGTGAGTGTGTGACACACCCAAGGTCACCCAGTGAGTTTCCATGACTGAGTGGAGAATCAAAGTCTGGTCCCCAGGGTCATAGCTCAACGTTCAAACCACTGCACCACATCGGCTCTCTTGGATTCTGTCTGCGCATTTCTGTATCTATAAGGAATGTGTGAATGATGTAGCTTATTAGATGCATGAGAGTAACATCAGAGGATCGCTGAATTGATGACAGGAAGTGAGACTATGAAAATCTCAAATTCAGAATGAAGCGTACCAACTAAGTTGAGGCAAAATAAGCAGATGTTCTGCATGATTAATTTGGATAATTTCATTTTAATGACATTTTCCCTTGCACAGCATTCTGGTTTCCATAGTGAAAAATATTAGTTTTTATTTTTCTTTTCATTTGCCTTCCTTGCATGAAGAAGAACAGCATCATGCCTTGCAAAAACTTTCCTTTAAGTATCTGATTTTTTTAAGTATCTGATTTATGATACACACAAACATGCATGTGTATACACACACACACACACATACATACATTAGCTATTCAGCTGTGGTAGGACACGGTCATTTCCCACCTTGTTCCCTTCCTTGAACAGTAGTTAAAATCTCAAAGTTATGGAACACTTTCATATGGCAGCTACTAGCTAGATGTCCTCCCTCCTGTTAGATCTAACTCATACATACAGTCAGCAGAGAGAGGATGGGAACTTTTGGCACTGATGTTGCCCATGCTGGGTTGAAATGAGGGAGAACATTTCCAAAACACTTAGACAACAAATGATTCCTCTAATCTGCAAGAGATGTTAGCTAGAAAAAAGAAATGTGTGGAGATGATTCTTCATCATATAAAAGGCTGCTGAACAGATAACCCTACTAGAGCAGTAACCCAAGTTGTTCCAATAATAATGTCCCCCACACAACAGCAAATTGGTGGGAGCAGATATAAAAGAACTTCACATATTTGCCTGGTTTTCATAAGTTCCCTGTGGTCCTGGCTCAGAACTGGTTTCATATCTGTATAAGGTATGAATCAATTGATCGATCATACAATACATAAAAACCATGTCTGAATGAGAAATCTATTAATGGCTATTTGACAGATCTGTGAATTGCACATCAAAACCAACGACACTTCCAGTCAACAGTGAAGAACTGATCAATTTAAGACTGATGTGTTAGTTGATGGTAATTGTCCCTTGAGCTGGAGCAGTGTTCCATACACTTATCACATTTGCTCCATTAAGGCCTATCTGTTTAGCAGCTATTTCCATTATCTTTGAAGTGATGCCATAAAGCATACTTAAATTACAAAATTAGGATCAGTCTTATTTCAGGGTGAACAACTTTGGTGGGTCCAGGGACCAGTTCTCTGCCTCTGGGACTCTCTAGGGGCTCCATGAAATCCCTAAAACAACTCCTAGAACGAAAAAGCACCAAAATAGAGGGAAGTGCACTTCCAGCTTTGAAAGAGAGCTGTTATTGGGTTTTAAAGAGTACGATCCCATGCAATCTGTTTAAAGGGTGAATTGGTGCTGGTGGAGGATTCCAAGAGTAACAGTTTTACTTTTTCCTGGCTTTTTTGAGGTGGGTCGGGAGAAGTGTGATAGGCACAAAAATAACCTTGGAGGGCCCCTTCTGGCCCAGACTACACTTTGTCCTCCTGTGTTTTTTTATACCTTTGAGAAAAAGTCTTGATGCAGATAAGCTTCTAAAACAAGAAGGTGTTTTGTGGGATTAAAAACATGTGTGCCCAAGTGCAATGGATGAACCAGAAATCACCACATCATGAATTCCTTCATTCCTTTTCTATGCCACCATTCAGTATGGATATTCTTAGGACAGCTGATAACAACAGAAAGCACACACACACACACACACAGGAATAAGTATCATAAAAGTACTTGGAAAATGTGCTATCAAAATCTCCCAGTTGGTAATGCCAACTGGCTGTTCACTGGCTGGACTCACTGGCTGTGTTGGGCACGAAATTCTGGGAGCTGCAGTGGGGGGGGATACCTTTTCCCCCTATTGGCCATAATTGGCAGCCATAATATATTATACACAGGAGTGAATTCCTGTAAGGTGCATACTAAGGATGCTCTTTGAAGCCTGAGAGAATACAAAAGTATGGCGGGGAGAGGGAGAGATAAAATAAAATTACAGGTGGGCAAAAATCTTTGGGAAGAGAATTCCATAAAAGGGGTGCCATCCTTTGCTGACTTGCTGTCAGAAATGTTCTGACTGACCACTGAGAAGGCCTTTTCTGTGCCCTCATCTGACAGCAGCATCGCCTCCTGACAGCCTCTGATGGATGATTCCACTGGGCAGCTTCCTCTTTTCAGCAATAGAAAGGGCATAAGACAGAAGAAGCTTATGGCAACATGGCTAACCACTTATGCTAGAACCCCCTAGCTAGTATATTTTCTTCTACAAGTGTATTTTCTGTTGCCCCTTGCCTTGCTTTGTTTAGACCCAGTCTGAACCAGTCCTGAGCAACCCAACTGACTTGTTTACCTCCTCGCTGCCTTTTATTACTCTCTTCACATTGTTAGGCTGCTTATGGCCCAGATCACCGTCTGAGAAGATGCCACGGCACCCACACAGGATCTGGCTTAATATATTTTGCTGCCCCATATCGATTTTTTTTCAATCCACATGTGCATTATACACACACACACATATATATAAAGGCATCAAAGAGTTCATAATTTTTAATCTAAGAAATAGAATGATTTTGATACGAATGTCATAAATGTCTCATTTTGTTCTTTTTGAATAAAAAAGAGAAGAAGTAGATATAAGTGTGTGCGTGCATGTGTGTGTGTGCATAGATAAATTTACTAGGTCCATTACTCTTTATCATAAAATTAAATTTAGTCAAGAAACATTAAATTTAGCAATAATTTGTGACCAACTAAATGAGTGCTTCTGTAGAGTTACTACCAGTTGTTGGCAAAAGGGACAGGAACTAATTTTTTAAATTGTATATAGTATAACGGGGAAGAGAATAAGCCATCTAGCACAGAGAGCAATGTCCTCCAACACGGAAGAAGGAATACGAAGCTCAGGAGGAACAGACAGGACACTGCTGGTGTTGTTCTCCATGAGCTGATACTTGAGGCAACTGCTTCACTCAGCTTTATGATACAGTCAGCTCTCCATAGCAAAACTACCTCCCTCCATCCCTTCCTTTCCCACAGCACTTGTGACAAATGATAGGAATCACTTTCACAGATCAGACATAGTCATATAGGAAAATGGCACTAGACTAAGAGGCTTTTCGCACGTTACCCGTTTGCACGACTGGAGAGGGTGTCTCGCACGAAAAGCTGCCACTTCCCCGCTACTTCATCCAGCAGGTCACTTCCTGGTAGCGTGAACGTCGCGCTAGCGCCCCGCCCCTTCCTTCCGCAGTGCAGTCTGGGAGTTGTAGGCTGCGCTGGGGGAGGAAGCGCGACTGGTCTGGCTCGTTCGACGCACCACACACAGGTAAGTGTGCGAGGGCCCTGGGAGCATTGCGCGACCGCGCAGTATTTTCAGCTTAGAGCCGAAAATAAGAAAATGCGCGCACGTCCTGCTTTAGGCTCATGAGTGTCGCGTGAATGTGAGTGCGTCGTACGGACCAACACTCCCATTCAGGTGACGCACAAGGGGCCCTCGCACTACGGAAACTGCATGCGAAAAGGGCCAATGTCAATAATCTTAAGGGGGAAAGTAGAACCTTTCTTTGAAGAGATGATCATCATAGTTTCCATTAGGAACATATCTCCTTTTCTCATGTTTAGCATTCCCTGACTCCCTTTCTTTTTCATTTCCAAGTGACCTTTTTAAAAAGTCCAAGCGTGCCATGAATATTTTCAAAAAAATAAATAAAAATCAAATAAAAATGCAGCAGTATCTTCCTAGAATCAGCTATTTTTTTCCCTGGAATCTGGACAGAGAAACTATTTAGATCATGGCATTGGGTATGGCTTTTTTATGCCATTAATTTTGCCTTAAAAAAAAGAAGAAGAAGAAGAAGAAAACAGTTTATTTCCCAGACTGTGACAAAGTTTTGTTGGAAAATCACAGTAAATTCAAAGCAAAGACATTTTAATGACCCCTTTCTAGAAACAACCAAATCTATTTGTCATGTTGGGACTCACCTAAATGCTAGATTCAACATCTGATCATCAGTTCTTGTTTTCAAAGATTGCTGGCATGTCATTCTAAAACTGCAAAGTAATGCTTTATTAGGTGCTTTAGCAGAGGAAAAGAAACAAAGGAAGGTAAAATTTAAAGAGATGATGCTCAAGTATTGAGATCTATTCTCTGCATTTGTGTGCCAGGAGCACCTGAATTTTTTCTCAGAACAAGTTACTAAATTACTTATTCCATATCATTTATTCTACTCAAAATACACATTTGTAAAAGATTTTTCTTAAATCAGTGAAACAGCAAAGAAAAATTGAAGGAGGAAATAATATGGGGCTAGATTTCCTATAAAAGTAGGGAAGAGAAGCTATATAGATGTGAGAAAGAGTAGTTACTGAGAAGCTTAGCCACAATGTGTTTTTTACAGCATTTATAAAGCACAAACTGATTTTCTTCTGAAATTATTTGGTGCTCTCCATGATCCAATATATTTTTGCAATATGATCCGTAGTGCCTTTTTCTTTCCTGAACATATAACATTTCTTACACCATTCATGGAGTCTTTTGTTGTAGAATTCTGAGCATTATTTTACTTGCATGGGAGATTAATGCAATGGTGCTGTGGTTTCTGTCTCCTTTGCTGGAGACTGGAATATATATTTCTAATATGTGATTCATTTTTTGTTTTCCATATTTGTTGACAGATTTTAGTTAGAACTAGAGTAGATTCTGTCTCTGTAGCTTAAAGCAGCTCTATTGGTAAGCTATCTGTTCCTGGTAATTTATTTCTCACTTCCCTCTCCTATCCCTTATCTGCAGAATTTTCGCACTAGACAGTTATAGCGCTATGATTCCACTTTCAACATCCAATGGAATCCTGGGGTTTGCAGTTTCGGGAGGGGCTGGCTGGCCCCTCCCAAAACTGCAAACCCCAAGATTCCATAGGATGTTGAAAGTGGAATCATAGCGCTATATAAGTCTAGTGTGGAAATGGCCCTGGTTTGTACCCTGGGTGCCCACCCTCCCCACCATGCCTTGGACTCCTCTTCACAGACACACACATACATTTTGATATCTGTGATTTTTCCACTTTTGCAAGGGTCCTGCGCCCCTACCCTAGCAAAGAGTAAAAGGCCAACCATATATATTCCAACCACAAAGGAAGATAACCTCATACAAACTGCTCTTGTATATGGCAGGTGTGCTTTCTTTTGCCCTAGTTAATATGCTATAAATGTAACATATGTAACAGGCCTATGGTTGGTCTGTAGATGCAATATGCAGTTCAATTGCAAGTAAAAATCACAAATAACAACAATTGAGTAATTTCTTTGTGTCATTTCCTTCTCAAAAAATCTACCTCGCAAAACAGTGCACCATGATTCAACATCTACTGATGGAAATCTGGGCGTATCTGTTTGTCTCTTTGTTGAAATAGATCAGTCAGACAGACGTAGAAGTCTGTGAAAGTGACTTTCAAGCACAGTTCAGGAATCTGACAATGGGTCAGGCCTCAAGATGACAAGGGTATGATGCTTTCTTCCACACACAAGCCAGCTGTAATATCCAGGCCTCTGGCACCAATGAAGGAATTACACAGCTGCATGTTATTTTTCAGGAGATGTCTCTGTGAGGGACAAGCATATCCAGCGCTGTGATGTCAGCAACCTTTTCAACACTTCAGGTTAAAGCTAATTTCCAATAGTTGGCAACAAAACAGACAAGAGACAGTGTGGCAATCAGAGGCATTTTGCGCTTACCTCTGAACCTTTTGTTACCAGCCGTTGTCAAGGATTGCAGTCTGAAATCAGGCAGGCATTGACACTACCTGCATAAGATCACTGCATAATGATCCAGTCACCATGTACATGAAATCACACCACAGTGATTCATGCCCTTCGCACAGGCTTTCTGTCGCGCGACAGCCCCGTGAGCCTCGCGGGAGTGGGAGCATCGCTCTGCACAACGCACTCCCACTTCCGCTGCTCTCACGGGGCTGACGCTGCGCGAGCGCGTATTTTTTGATTTTTGCCTCAAAGCGAAAATCACCACGCTCGCGCAGCACTCCCGGCGCCCACACGCACTTACCTCCTGTGCGGAGCGTCGGGGAGGCGGCCGGGTCGCGCTTCCTTCCCTCCGCCCCTGCGGAAGGAAGGGGCGGGGCAGGGAGCTAGCGTGACAGACGCGACACCTCCTGCTTGGCGAGGGGGGGCGGATGCGACAGCCTCCTGTTTGGCGAGGGGGGTGGATGCGCGAGCCGCCGCCGCCTCCGGGAGGCTGCGGCTTCCCCGCTCGTTCCTTCGCCTGCGGAAGGAAGGAGGGGGGAAACGGCAGCCTCCCGGAGAAGGCTTCTTGCGCGAGCTGCCCTCCCCCGCTTGCGCTAGAAGCCTTAATGCGAAAAGGGCCTCAGTCTATCCATTAATTCAGCATGGTCTCATCTCCAGCTGAGGGCCTTTCTGCACTACGCTGTTCTAATGCTATTATTCCACTTTCAACCTCCTGTGGAATTCTGGGATTTGTAGTTTACTGAGGCCAAACAGCTCGCTGGCTGAAAATTCTAAATGCCCCTCCCTAAACTACAAACCCCAGAATTCCATAGGATGTTGAAAGTAAAACAATAACATTAGAACAGTGTAGTGTAGAAAGGCCCTGAGTCAAAGAGCCTAATTAGAGCTCTGAAAAGTCTCTCGTATTTTGATTACAACTCCCAAAATCCCCCATGCTGGCTGGAGGATTCTGGGAGCTGTAATTTAAAAACAACTTCAGAGACTATGTATTGCTTCTCATCTTCACCTGTCCCTCCTCTCTCCCTGCTCTCTGGCCATTTCCACACTAGACTTTTATAGAGTTATGATTCCATTTTCAACATCCTATGGAATCCTGGGGTTTGCAGTTTTGGGAGGGGCCAGCCAGCCCCTCCCGAAACTGCAAACCCCAGGATTCCATTGGATGTTGAAAGTGGAATCATAGCTCTATAACAGTCTAGTGTGGAAATGGCCTCTCTCTGACAATGAAAACTGATATTGTAAGTAGCTGAGACGAGGGTCTACGTTCTTTTTTAGAGCTATCTACAAATTTGAACCATAACCTTCTCTGCGCTGTTTACTGCTGATACCCCTTTTTTCCTAGGACGGACTATTTTGGCTACATAAGGACCCACACTGAGAGAAAGTATTTGCAATTAGTGCATGGGATAATGCACAGTGCTTTCCAGTATGTTTTGCAGCCGTTCGTAAACCAAGGTAATAACAAGGAGAAAGAAGCCAAGCATTAAAACATGGTGGCTATAAATGTCCATCTACCTCATGCCAGCAACTTGTAAAGTCTTCTAGGGAATGTGAGAGACAGTAGTATATCTCTCAGGTAATTAGTATTTGCAGGCAAGAAGGTGATCAACACAAGTCCCGAATCACTACCCCACACACACAGGGTCTAGCAGGAAAATAAAGCAAGTTTAGTTTAACACTATATGAAGTAGATTTACTTACAAATATTAAAAGTGTTGTCATGTCTCATGGTGAGAGACTGTGTAACATGCTCTCAAAACATAGAGGAGAGAGAGAGAGAGAAAAGTCAACTTTCCAAAATGGAAGATAAACAAACTTGGTAAAACTGCAGACTAACTGATGCAGGAAAAGAGAATGCAAGGCTCAGACCAACAAAGATGAAATGACAAATACATACTGTGCCTAAACTCTTAGAGACCCAGGCCTTTTCCGTACAAGGGCAATACATTGCACTGGCATCATATTCTTGCTGTTACGTCTGCACATCAAACTGGTTAGTACCGATGTTTCCTCTGCAGATTTGCATGGCTTGAGCTCTGAGCGCAATTACTATCGATGTAAAAACGATATATTGTAAAACCGGAAAAACTCCAACGTAAAGTACAAAAACTGGTTTGGCTGCGTTTCTGACAACATAAGGAAGGTGTACACGCAGAGGTGGTTCTCTGTGGGTGTTCCCACCTTTCCTTGGTGTCATTTCTTCCCGCTGCTGGAATACAATGAAATACGTTGGGATCCTCAGGATGGTTGCTTTTCAATTTCTGGCTATCTAGACCAGAGCTTTCCAAACTTTTCATGTTGGTCGCACACTTTTTAGACATGCATCATTTCGCGACACAGCAATTTTACTAGCAATTTTACTAGCAAACCGGAGGTGAGGGCTTGTCTTTTGTAAGAACGAACTAAAGTACCTCCATTGATATGTAGAATCAGGGGCTTTTTTTAACAAAAAAAATATTGACCAATCAGAGGCAGCGGTGTGGAACAAGGGAGTGAGTGGGAGGAGGATGGGAGTTTCACGAGAATTGACGGAGCGGAAGCAGCAAACGATTTTCACTGCATTATCTCAACAGAAACCGGAGGGCGTGCAGATAACAATCTGGTAAAATCGGAGTAAGTCAGGTTAAAAAACACCGCTCACAACACATGGTGAAACGTTCCTCCACTCTGGTGCGGAAATGGCCACAGGCAGCCTAGCAACTACTCTGTAAGCATGCAAAAACTGCAACCTCCAAAAAAATAAAAATAAAAAATAAAAATAAAATCACAAACTCTTCCTACATAAGTACAAAGGAAGCCACCTGTCTGTAACCAGAAGCCGTAGCACCCACAGCATTATGGGGGAAGGGGTTACCATACATTTGCATTCTATGAGACATCTATGGAAATAAGCAAATGATCAGATTTTCCTCAGTGCATAGCAGGATTCTACAGAAGGCTACCTTCCATATCATTATACACACAGCCTGGTAAGTATTCAAAATGAGGGTTGCCTGTAGTGATCCAGTGTCACTGACCTTTCTAGAATGAGAAGGGCAGTGTCCTAGCAACTAGTAAAAGTTGCATTCAGCCCGAGCTAATTATACGTGCCCACTTCAGTAAGTTTTGAAGTATCGCTTTCTGTCATTACTTTAAGGGTGCATCATATTGATAGCATCATCTGAGTAATCTCCAACTGTTTAATTGAGGGAGGGGACAAAGAGGGAGGAAGATGTCTGGTGGTGGTGGGGAACTACCAGCATGCATTTAAATGTGGTTTGCCATTAACCCTGAGACTCCATCTAGCCCAAGGAAAAATAAATGAACATGGGAGACGAATGGAAGTCAATGATCAGCGCAGCCATGGCTAAACATCATTCTGAAATGCATGAATCCCAGATTATTCTGAAACAAAGACTTGGGTACATTTGTTTGTTTCCTTTTTTGTGATTTCAAGGAATATCAAAAGGGAAGATAAATACGCTGCTTGGCAGAGAGTTGCTAATGATTAAGTGTTTTTCTTCGAGGTATCTCCCCTTTTGCTGAGGGGGATCAAAATGTCAGAAACAGATTTCAGCAGCATTACTAGCATGTCAGAGGGAGAGGCAGGAAAAAAAGTTCTTTTCCTCATGAATATTCCTTTCCAAATGTGGAAAGATACATTTTTAAATGTTCATGGAAGTTTCTTTGTTTTGTTTACAGTAAAATGCCTCCTACTAGGCCATTTGGTGCATATTGTAGGTTATTGCCCAGTCGGATTCCAGAGGGAAAGCCCAAAAAGGAGTGGAGGGATTTCTTTAAATGATGTAGCTGGTGGGGAAAAGAGTGAGCAAAGGTATGGTATTTCAAGGTGTTTCAGCTGTTATACCTTCTCACTGATTGCCTCTTCCACAGTGGTGGACTGAGGCTCAACAGTGCCCGGGGCAAAAGGGTAGGGTGAGCTGTAGCAGGTGGAGGCGGGGTGAGCACACAGGGGAGAGGTGAGCAGTGGTGGGAGGAGGAGCGAGAGTGCAGGGGAGGGGCAGATGGCAGGCAGGAGGATGAGTGGCAGGGGAGGGGCGAGCACATAGGGTTGCTGCAAGCAGTGGCCAGGGGAGCAGTGAGTGGTGGCAAGGTGGAGAGGTGAGTACATGGGGGAGACAAGAGTGGGGCGCAGGGAGAGGTGAGTGGCAGCAGGGAGGGGCAAGCACGTGGGAGAGGGATGAGTAGCAGCAGGCAGGAGAGGCGAGTGGCAGGTGGGGGGGCAAGTGTGCAGAGGAAGGGCGAGGGGCGGCAAAGGGGGCCAGCCAGAGGGTTCCTCTTTGTACCCCCCAACACTGTCACCTGGGACACGAGCCCCAGTTGCCCCACCCCAGATCCACCTCTGCTCTTCCAGACCTCTTTATCTGTGCAACCAAGTCCCCCTAACATTAAATAACAACAAAAAAACATACTGTTTGCCCTGCACAGACAAATAAGGCAAAACATGGGAGAAGTGTGGGGATATTTGTACGATATTCCACAGAAAATACGTAGCAGTAAAGTCACAAGGTGGATGAGTGTGGGAAACTGATCCAGGACTTTTGCACTAGTCTTGTTCACAACCCATGGCAAAGTGATAAATAGCATAAGCATCCATCATGATAGCCCACACTGTCATGTCTCCGAGAAGAGTCCAAAACTGGAAGCATTTCTTACAGCTTTCATCTCCATCAGGAGCAGGTCTTTTGTAAGGGTAATGGTTTCTAATTGGCCACTGAACAGCCAAGCCACCTCCCAAATATTCTGTACTGCAACAGGGATAGTTCACAACAATATATTGTAGTTAGGAAGATTTGCCATATTCTGCTACTTCGGAAGGAAACAACCGCAGATAAGCTCAGAGGAATCACGGAAATCAGGGAATGGTGGTGATGGCAGATGATCCAATAGTCCCTGGGCATCAAAAAGCCTTCAATCTACAGATGTAATTCTTCACTAATTTTCTTTCTGAAGGAAACAGCGAGTAATTTTAGCAATTTTCTTCCTGCTATGAGAAAGTCTTCACAGTCTTCAAAGTCCATTCACAATTTGGGTCTGCCTGTGTTGCACCTAGTGGTTCTTTGCTTATTGCAAAGAAAATGCTGTAATTGTAGACTTTATTCTGAGCAAAACTTCCATATGGTTTTGCACCTACTCCTGAGCAGCTTTATTTGCACAGGAAGCAGGATTTTCTATGCAGAAAATAATATTTCTATGCAGAAAATTTTGTAAAGAATAAGTTCCTAATTACAGCATTTTCTGTGTATAATATCATTTTCTTCACACTGGAATATATTGTGAGGAACAAAGAACCTTTCCACACTACACAGTTATAGTGCTATTATTCCACTTTGAACCTCCTGTGGAATTCTGAGGTTCATACTTTAGTAAGGCCAAAGAGCTCTCTGGCTAAGAACTCTAAATTTCGCTCCTTCAACTGTAAACCCCAGGATTCCATAGGCTGTTGAAAGTGGTATAATAGCACTATAACCAGTGTAGTGCAGAAATGGCCTATGAGTAAAAACATAAGGGAGCACAGCAGGAGTGAGAATGTTTTTCAGAATGTGAAGGTCAAATAAATTCCATTGTGAGAAATATCTCAAAGGCATCATTCTAGCCATGAGTGTGATCAACCAAATATGAAATCTCCCTATTTTAAGTACTATTTTAAGTTACATCTTAATTTTAAGAAGAGCTTTGCACCCTTTCCCCCCGAAATATATTTATCTAGTTATGTAATACATTTCTGCTCTGCCTTTTGGTTGCCAGATTCAAAGGGATGCAAATTAGTGCTTCAAAGAATACATTTAACTACTTAGAAAAAATGGTTGTTGCAATGTATGGGCAACCTGGTGGGTCTAAGGCACTACACATGTCAACTCAGGATTAGGTAGCACTGAATTCAAGTCCCTTCAGTCTCAAATAAGTGAGCATGGGATTAAAGGTGCAAACATACAGAAGTCTGACACTGGCAACAACAAAAATCCACCGAGAATTCAACTCATACATTCAACACAAAAACAGCAAAAATAGTGTCATAGATCACCCCACCACCATACAGAAAACATCCATACAGAAAGCAGTGCACATTCAGCTCATCAAAATCTAGTTGTTACCAAGTGGGATCTTCTGCCACAAACAAGCAGTAGCTTCTACTCTGATCAGAGCTCTAGAGAAAAACAAAAGTTCTGAAGACCTCAGAGCCGCTCTGGAAATACGGAAAAGTTTGGGAAGGTGATGGTACAAGCTGGAAAACTTTCACAAAGCACTTTCAAGGAGCACAGAATGCTAGGCAGGTTAGACTGCTTAGCAGAGTGAGCAGGGCAGCCGGATCTTGTAGATTCTGCGTCTTGAACTGTCAGAATCGTAACTGGGAAACCCTTTCCTTGGAATGCAATCACACAAAATTAAATCACAAAAAATTAAAGGAAAGACAATGAAACAGGAAAGGTAAGATAAATCCTAATTCTAAGATGAAGACACAGGAAGTCACACGTGCTATCCCACTGACCCTTCCCTCCTCCTGGACGCTTCGAACAAAGCCAAGATGTCTGCTCTCTCACAAAGAGTTGAGACAAATGTGAGGAGGGGTCTGATGAACAATCGATGAATATGAATATAGAAACAGTTGATGAAACCCAAGGAGCTCTTTGCCTCTTCTTCCTTCCCGATCAAAGATATTATCTAAAGTTTGTTTTGAGCTATGTTCCTGTCATTACCTGTAGATTCAGAAACAGGCATCTCAAGATGAAGGGGGTGACAAAGGCAGGTGATGTGGTTGAAGACAGGGACATAGACAGTTCAACAAGGAAGTCCTGTAGGTTTATTCTAGGCTGTGTACCATCAGTCTCCCTATCACCATCATTATCATCATCACCGCCACCACCACCACCATCATCATCATCATTGTATATAACACCATTAGTCAGTGGCATATCTAGCATAAACAGCACCTAGGTCAAGCATAGAAGTTGCGCCCCTACCTGCTTACTCCTATCCCCACCCCACACCCCTATAAGCATGGCTTTCTTGTGCCACTGGCACCCAGGGCACATACCATACTTGCCCCACCCTAAGTACACATTTGCCATCAGCGTACATCAGGGTTATGTAAAGCGTAGCTTTCAGACCTTACGCACTCCCCAGGATGACTATTGTGGCCCTCAGGGCCCTAGGAGTCAAAAATGCTTTGAGATGTCCCAAAATGCCCCCTGGGTGATGAGGAGGGCATCCCCCCTCATGTTGGGGAACTGGGGCCAACTCAGCCCCAGGAAGGCCTTTGTTGAAATAAGAAATAAATGGGGAAAAACTTCCAGTCACTTCCTGTTGTTAAAAAAGGCCTCCCTTGGCCTCAAAAACATAGTGAAAATTCCCCATGGTCCCTAGAGGGTGCTTGGGGATATTTGAGGGCAAAACCATTTTTGTGAGGGGTGTAACAGAGGATGTAGTGCTCCACATTCTCCCGGTGTGCTAATGAGGCTCCCAGCCTTCCACTGCTTATGGCTGACAGATTTTCATAGGTATGTCTAGAACTTCAGAGTAATCTGAATTTTTCAACTGGTGATATCTCTGTGGTTTAGTTGGTGCTACTAATTGTTGCCGTTGCTGTCGCTTGTACCTTTTATTACATACTACTATCTGAACTTATCTCAGGCAAACTAGCAAAATCTGGTTAGGGATCCCAGATTCTTCTGGGTGAAAGAAACTTAGTCCCTAGACGCTGTACATTGCCCTGAGAGACCTAAGTTGCACAAGAAAGATCAGGTGCCAGGAAAGCTGGAGAAGTGGAAAGTTAGCATGGAAGCATTCCTCCCATGCCAAACTTTACTGATTTCAGAGAACTCTCTTCAATTGTCTGAGCTTGGAAGGGAGAAATCAGTTCTGAACAGACATGGGACAGTCCATCCCTAATTATAGGCTTGGCCAGGGGAGGTGTGGAATCTGCAGTGTGAAGGTCTTCAGCGCAATGAGATGCTGTTGCTGATGGAGAAGATCATTCTTTCAGAAATAACTGCACCACATCAACCCTAACAGTTTTCCACATGTTTATCATGTTCAAGTGTCATCATACACATTAAGAGTGTTCTAAATGCTTCACAAACACTCTAGGTATTATCCCTCCTCTGACTCTTGATTACTGCATTGTGAGATTTATTTTCATTCTCTTTCTTTATGCCCTTGGTTATGAGCAGATAGTGACTGGGGTGAACACAGTTCAATGAAGATGAAAATCGAAACAAGAAAGACACCTATCTTATATCTGTGTTCTTCGCTCAATTTCCAGGAAAAGGCAATGTGTGATGCCAACTCAACAAGTCACCCAAAGGAAGTGAGGGCAACCTCTGCTTGAGCTAGTCAGTAAGGAATTGTCACCCAGTGCTTAAATGCAAATCTTTCTTACTCCACTTGTAAAAACACACAGTTCTTATACTTGCACCATTAACCAGCTGAGCATTGAAACAACAGGAAAATGCAAATAATTCTGCAGATGATAGGCACATGGAATATTATGGAAATAATATTTGCTCTTATTCAGGTTTCAGCAGAAAAAATAACCTCACACATTTCCAATTGCAATAACTGAGAAGTGAGAGTTTCTTTAAATGTTTTAGGAAATTATTCTGTGAAGAAACACATCTTTTGGGGGTAAAAATAAATGGGAAAATGTATTTTGCCTCTAGAAATTTCATACACCACCCCCCACACACATGTATTTATGTACAGAATAATTTTCCCAAATCGTTTTGGATGTGTGAGTACCAGTTGAAATCAATGCAGTTGTTTGTTTGTGAGAAAACTAGAGGAGTTGTTTGTCCTTGTATACAATGACAAAATAGATTTAGGTCCCCTCAGATGATCTTAGTAGGAAAGGTTGGTGTGCATTATGAAAAGCATAATGAAAGATCAATAACAAGGGTGGGCAATAGGTAGGCCACAGTCCATATTGACCCCTGTCCATTTTTGTGGTCTCTCCCAGAACCCCTCACTGGTAGCACTGCAAAGAAAAAAAGTTATGGGATCCTGGTACCCTGATTCTCTCTTAAAACAACACCTATTTCTCCAATGCATCTTGTTTTCACTGAAAATTAACTTTATCTGAAACCAAAAGTGAGCAGAAGCCCACAGGACCATAAGAAGAACCACCCTGGATGAGACCAAAACCTTGTCTAGTCCATCATTCTTTTCACACAGTGGCCAATTAATTGCCCCTGGGAACCTTTTCATCTTGTGTCCTGCAGCAATAGCTATACAGGATTGCACTGCCTCTGACTTTGGATGAGATATCCTGAGTTAGACTAGTCGTACCCTACACTGTTCTAGTGCTATTATTCCACTTTCAACATCCTATGGATTTCTTGAGTTTGTAGTTTACTGAGGTCCAAGAGCTCTCTGGCTGAGAATTCTAAATGACCCTCCCTAAACTGCAAATCCCAGGATTCCACAGGATGTTGAAAGTGCAATAATAGTAATAATAATAATAAGAAGAATAATAATAGCAATATAACACTGTAGTGCAGAAATGGCCTTAGAGTTAGTCCCGGAGTTGGTGTGGGATAATATGTTCCATTTTTCATTTATTCCCTTATAATTTGAAAGCTTTGAGAGATTTGCAGAATCTGGTCCTAAAAGTGTAAAGACTTTGCCCTCACCCCACTTCACTCTCCACCATTTTCCTTTCTCAAATTTTAATCATGCAGTGAAGCCCAGTCTTTTCTCTCCCCACCTGATTTTGTAAAATGCAACAAAACACAGAGAAAGGAAAAAGGAAGACAGGAGATAAAGTACAAACCTTCAAGCTGCTATTGTCTGTCATTACATTTTTTTCCCCAACAACTTTATTTCTAGAAACCAACTGATTGCTTCAGCAAATCATTCAGCTAGATGAATAACTGTGAAGCATTTTCACAATGTCCCAGACGTGTTAAAAAGAAATTCATAGGCAGCAATCTGCAATTTGTTTTGTATAAAATTGTTATCCACTTTATCATCATTGACAAAATTGCTTTTCAAATTTTCTACAGCCCAGGCATACTAAATACACTCTAATGAGTTAAAAAATTTGTAAGAGCACTGCTAATTCTATGGCTAGCTTGGAATCAAGCTTGTCTCCTTTCTTCAAAGGAAAATAGGATTATCAGTGCACTAGGAGAATTTTCTTTATGTGATTGATGGGAAGTAAGAGTAATCACCTTTGAAGTGCCACTGCATATAATACCACTCTAGTGTTCTCCTTTCTTCCCTTCCTCCTGACATCCATGAGTAATTGAAGGTAAAGAAACAGCTTACTATGATCAATGAAGCCCTGATGACAGCTCCATCTCAAAATATCCACCAAATACTATAGGATGACAGGAACATCATCTTTAGAACTTTGTGGCTGGTAACAAGGCAAAAAGCACACTAACTGAATGTAAGAAGAGGCAAGCTGGACCAGGCTGAAGGACTGCCTAGTTCAGGATTCCATTTACAGAGGCCTTCACCAAAGTCCTCACCAGAACTCTCTCAGCAGGACATGAGAACAACACCGGCCTCCCATCCATGTTCACCAGCAACTAAGGTTGAAAAGCGGACTGTCTCTGATACTGGAGGGAAGAAATATCCCTCATGACCTCTACTGCTGGTAGCCCTTTTCTTCATGAATGTGTTGGTCAATTCGTGACCTAAGCTGCGTCTCATAGCAGTGAATTCCACAGGTTAGCCATGTTGTTGTATAAAGGACACACAGAGAAAAGCAACCACATTACACACAAATGACCAGAAGGAGTGGGCCCTTTTCGCACCTTACCTTCGTTGCGGCAGCCCTTCTGCCTCCCACAGCGGCTTGCCGGTTGCGCGACTGTCGCACTAGCGCCCTGCCCCTTCCTTTTGCAGTGCAGTCTGGGAGCTATAGGCTGCGCTGGGGGAGGAAGCGCGACCGGGCTGGCTTGTTCGGCGCACCGCACGCAAGTGCGCAAGGGCCCCGCGAGCATTGCGCAACTGCGCAGTATTTTCGGCTTAGAGCCAAAAATAAGAAAATGCATGCATGTCCCACTTTAGGCTCATTAGCATCGCGTGAGTGGGAGTGTGTCGTACGGACCGACGCTCCCATTTACGTGACGCTCAAGGGGCCCTCGTGCAAAAAAAACTGCGTGTGAAAAGGGCCGTGGAATTGTAATATATGTGTTGCTTTACACCATTCCCTTTTTCTACACAGGCTTTTCAGCTGTTATGAAAATAAGAGGATTGGGACAGTGATCAATTTAGACCATTACGTATGTATGTAGGCATTATTAAATTTATACTCTACTTTTATTCTAGGGTGGTATCATGCTGCTGTCCCAGGACTCTTTCCAAAAGCCACAACATAAAGATATGAGAGGGACAATAATTATGGCACCCAATATAAGTAGAAAAGGGATAGCCCAAGAGTTTCAAAGCATTTATATAAATGAGGACTCATTAATTAGGCTGACAGCTGTGGAAGACTCTTACCCTATATAAAGAGAGACCAGAATGGGATAAAGCTGTTGCAGCCAATCACTCGTACTGGTGGAAGCAGCTCAGCTTACAGTTAGGTTCCTCGCTCACGCTCCTAGAACCCTTGACCTTCCTCTATGGATTTTGCCATCAGATTGTCTCTCTGGATTTACTGTAAACTCAGACTGCAAAATGACAACCAGGAATTTGCTGGTAAACTAAGACAAACTTTGTTCACTCGCTAGCAATAACAGGCTCTAATTAGACAGCTGTAAGCCTTAGCTGGCTGCCAGCACAGGACAGGTGGGATCCAAAGTGGCTTCCAGTAATTTAAAACAAGATTAAGTTAAAATCTTATTTTACAAAAAAATAAATAAATAAAAAGAATTTAATAACAGTATTATTTTTTTAAAAAACAAATGGCTAAAAATAACTTCAAATGCATTTCAAGTATAATAATTAATAAAAGATATTGCAGCACAGCATACAACTTCACATATACACTACTGCTACATAAGTTAAATCTTAACTTAACTTGCTTGAACAGAAAGGTCTTCACCTGCCAGCAGAAAGACAGCAGGAAAGGGGCCAACTGAACTTCCCATGGAAGGGAAATCCATAGCCTGGAAGCAGCCATAAAGCAGACTATCTCCCATGTCCTTAGCAAACATGTCTGAGAGAATAGTGGGAGTGAGATAAAGTCCTTCCCATCTGATCTTAACATTTGAACTGGCTTATATAGGGAGATACAGACTTCCAGACAGACCGGACTCAAGCCATGTAGGGCTTTAAAGGATACAGGGATTGGTAGCGGTAGAATGGTAAAGACCCATAAATGAGCTGATATGGTGCCTTATACAAAGAACTCCGTAAAGCCAAGTGCAATGAGCATTTCCTAGCTGCTAAGAAGGATCTCTCACACAGGTTGTTGATGCCAAACAAACACAGTTCCAACTAAAAACAAACTTGCAGCTGTCTAGTTTTTGTCTGCATCTTACGTTACTTCTTTTGAGATAAGGATGATTCTGGCTATGCAATGAGAAGAATGTGGCCTTCCCCTTAGCCAGTCTTTCCATTTTTTAAAAAAACAGAGAAAGTAAATCCCTCCCCCCAGCATGTACTTTCATGACAGCTTTCCAAGCCAGAAAGCCTATTATAAGAGTTTATCAGGGGCACACAACTTTGTCCTGTCTCTGGGGCAAGCAAGCAGGCTGTCCACCCAGAAGATTCTTGGTCTGAGAAGAAATGGCCTGGGCTGTGACAAGTTACTTCATGATGATGGAACTAGGCCAGTGACCCAATACTCAACCATGTTAGAGAATTGCAACAATGTGCAACTGAGCATTGCATAAGGTATCTTGTTCCACAACAGGGCATAACACGATATGTAGTCATAAGTTAATTAGGCAGAGGTGGGGCAATAGTAAATTTCCCTAGAATCATAGAATTGGAAGAGACCACAAAGACCATTGAGTCCAACCCCCTGCCATGTAGGAATACACCATCAAAGCATTCCCAACAGATGGCCATCCAGCCTCTGTTTAAAAACCTCCAAAGAAGGAGACCCCACCACACTCCAAGACAGTGTATTCCACTGTTGAACTGCTCTGACCATCAGGAAATTCTTCCTAATCTTTAGATGGAATCTCTTTTCCTGAAGTTTAAAGCCATTGCTCCATGTCTTAGGCCCTTTTCGCATGGCGTTTGCCATGCAAAAGAGCGCCTGGAGCACCGCACGATTGTGAGGAGTGATCTGCATGATGCACTCACAATCGCGTGACACTCCAGGGGCCGGCAGGCACCGATCACGTGACTTTTCATTTTCGGCTAGAAGCCGAAAATGGTGCATAATCGTGCATTGCTTCTGGGCCTCACGTGCACTTACCAAGCGTGCGGAGCCTCCGGAGCTGCACCGGTCACGCTTCCTGCCCCAGCACAGCCTGAGAAACTCCCAGACTGTGCTGCAGAAGGAAGAGGCAGGCTCTCATGTGAGCAGACAGCTTGTGAGGAGCTGAAGGACCCTGGATGTGAGAGCCTCTTGACAGAGGCTGCTCGCGTGATCCCCGCACCCCAGTGCCAGAAGAAGGTAAGGTGTGGAAAGGGCCCAAGTCTTCAGAGCAGCAGAAAATAGGATTGCTCCATCCATCATATGACATCCCTTCAAATATTTGAAAATGGCTACCATGTCACCCCTTAAACTTCTTTTTGTCAGGCTAAACACACCCAGCTCCCTAAGCCTCCCTTCATATGGCATGGTTTCCAAGCCTTCTACCATTTTGGTCACCTTCCTCTGGACACGTTTCAGCATGAACTAATCAAAGTTCTTCAGGTTATACACTCCATTCTATTTCCACTGGTCACACTTTTAGAGGAAACAACCAGTCAGGTCTGGGCAGAGAATGGTGTCACTGTGACTGGTAAATCTGTGGGTATTTTTATCCATTCTGCAAAAAGGCAGAAACATCAATAAATTAAAGAGGCAGTTTTTCTGTTCGGATGGATGCATCCCAGATAACTAGAGGTTTCTCCATAACTAAAAGAATCTCAAAAAAACAAAACAAAAAACAAAACAAAAAACCCACATTAAAAACAACCCCAAGCAAGGAAATCCAGTATGCAAATATTTCTGGGCTTATCTAGTTCAGCACCCCAGAATCCATCAACTCATCAGCATGATGGCTTTCTGTGTACTTGTGCAGCAACATCTACTAGGAGTGATGAATTAAAACATCATTAATGGAGAAGTAGCAAAGCAACAACATCTTTGCTATTTTTGCTGAAGTCGGCTTGTTGTTGTTTGTTTAAAAGAGAGAGAGAGAAGAAGATAATATTCTTCCCTTGATGAGCTTCTTGCTGGAATGGAAGGTAGATTAATTTACCAAGCAAAGTCTGACGAGCAAATAATGCCTGCCTTGCTAACTGTAGCACCCCGGTACATCTCATGGAAATAACAATTAAAACAGGGTGAAAGTAAGGTTTCAACCAGCGTTCAGATCCCATTTGTCGTCTCTCAGGTCCTAGGCAATGAAATTGAAGGTGGCAGACCAAGGTGAAAATCCCGGCACTGACAGAATCTCATGTCAGACACCTGTCAAAATGTAATAAGGCCCCTGCAAAGAGAAATAAGAGATGCCAAAAGCATACCACAATAGAGATTTCCATTTCTCATGCATCATGATTCATAAGTTACGGAATCTGTATATCGCAGTGAAAACAAGGTGACAGCAACTTGTCATCGCTACCTGCCAGATGGAGACAACAGGTCACATGCTGAAGTCCTCATACAGAACAAATGTGAAGGGAAGCATTTAGTCCTAAATGACAAAAGAGGGGAAAAAATCTACATGGAGCAGTAGAAATGTTTAGAATCCTTTGTTCATCCCTCTGTTTAAGAAATGATTCCTATGTTGTGGGATGCAAGAGAAACAAGAATATACAGCACTGAAGTAGGTTAACAGTGCAGTATTTAAGAATACGGTTTAGGTATACAAAGCAAAAGGGAAAGCAAAGTTACCAAGGGCATGTGAACACAAGAAATATAAGCGTCTCACTCTCTGTAATGCTGGAAGTTTGGATATTGAAATGTGGGTTTACATAACTTTCATCTTGAGAACGTAAACAGTTACTATTCTCTTATCTTATACCTTTCTGTTCTCATAACACCTTCCCATTAGTTTCACATTCCACATTTCTGATCTCTCCCCCCTCTCCTTTACGGCTGATGCTCCGTACATCTCCTATTGCCAGATCACATCCTTTAGCGCATCAATGCCTTTTGATCCCATCCTCAGATACAAGTTGCAAACAGCAGTTGGTGATTGATACATTGATACAAACAACAATTAGCAATGGATACACTGTAGTGCTTACAATCTCTTTTTCCTTTTCATCTACTGCCTATGTTAAACCAGATGCTATTTCCCCATTCATACGACAGGAGCAGAGTTTCCTGACACTGGGTGGCCCTGGAGGGTCTCTGAAGAAGAAAACAGATGGGTCAATTATAAGTCTGTAAGTAAAAATTTGTGGACTGCGGGAGGGAAGTGCAAGACCTCAGTGCTGTTTTAAAGGCTATTTCTTTTCAATATGCTTTCAGACCAAGATTACCTCCCCCAGTTAACCTGTTGCTTTTCTTGAACTAGCAATCAGCACTATTCCCAATGAATTTATCAGATACATTTGAATCAGTGCGACATTTCAAGAAAGTGCAGAGAATACTTAGCCTGTACTTCTTCCCAAAGAAAACCTAAGGGTGAACTCAAAAGAGCTGAGATAGATTTTTCTTAGTTTTAACTTACATGTGAACATGCCCAGGTGAATTCTGTGAGAGAGAACATTTCACAGTAAGTTGGCACCAAAATGAATTGTTGTTGTTTTATATTGTATTGATTAATTCATAGAAGCAATTACAACGTAGTCCCTCCAACGTGCACACATACGTTAAGGAGATAGGAAAGTCCCTGGTATGATACTCATGCAGGCCTGAATACAACCCCTTAAAAAAAGTACATTCTCGCTTACTTGGATAGTTTTATGGTATAGCTGAGATACAGTCCATTTCCTGACACAAAACTCCATTCCAATTTTTTTTAATTTTTTTATTTTATTTTAATTCTGACACCTTCCAGGTAGTTATCACCCTCCAAATACTTGCAATGGTCAGTGGTGTTTTTCATTGCATATGAAACAAGAGCTTGGGTCCAGGTTATTTGAAGGACTGTATCTCCCTTTATGAGTCCATTAGAACTCTAAGATTTAATGGAGAGGCCCTTTTCTCTGTCCTACCACCTCCCCAGGCTCAGTTGGTGGGAACCAGGGGGAGGGCCTTCTCAGAGGCTGCTCCCAGACCGTAGAACTCCCTCCCTAAAGAGACCAAGATGGCTCTGTGCTTGCTCTCTTTTCATCTGCAAGTCAAAACGTTTTTATGTTGTCAGGCTCTTAGAAATTAACTGGGGTGGGATCTTAATGCTGTGTGGTGCTGTTTTTCAAGTTTGCATATAGCCTTTTAAGGATTTTAAGTGTTTTTTTAAAAAATTTTTTAATGTTTTAACTTGATAAAACGGCTTCTTAAGTAACTCTTCTATTTATACTTGTATTAATGACTACATATAGTTTTTAATTTGTATTGCTTTTAAATATATTGTTAGTCACAATGAGTCCCACAATTGGGAGAAAGGCAGGTTATAATAAATAAATAAGAAAGAAGCTCCTGGTCCTGTCCTCTCACTTTCCATTTCATTTCAACCCAGCTTGAGCTGTGCCTCACCTGACGCATAGGATATGAATGTAATAGCTATATAAAAAAAGTTATTCTCCCTTCCACACCATTGTTTTTGTTTAACAGCAAAAAGAAGTAGAATTATTGTATTTACAAAGATTGATCTCCAAACAGAAAATTCATAAAGGGTAATAAAGATTTTAAACAGTCAAACAGAGGAGGTAAGATCCATGAACATTTCAAAGAGATTCCCAAGCTGTCTCTGTGCACAAGCAAAGTGTTACCTCATCATGAAACAATTGCTTCAGCCTGGCCCCATAACCCTTACATGTAAGAGAGGAGGCAGAGTTCCCAGGCAAATATAATAGCTAAAACACAGTTTATTACCTACCATGCACAAATAACACATTTTTTTCACTTGTCCTTTCCAGTCTAATGAATAAGTAATTCTAGAGGGAAGATCAAATATATGTGTGTTTTCTTTATGAATTTAATACTGCTGTGGAAGAAGCACAATGAATAATTTCCTCTCATCTAAGCTCAGTCTCCCTCCACATCCCAGATTCATCTGTTTTCTGCAGGGGGACTAACCAACTCCAATGTTCTTCTGCTGAAATCTCACCACACCTGCTCGCTGGAAGTCTAGAGAACAGCATCTGCTGCATACCGTCAGCTGTCCCAATTTGGCAGGGATATAGTATATTCTGTTTACCTTACAGAATGCTGAATATGACCAATTGATGCCTAGAAATGTTGACTTCTATCTTGTTTGTTAGCTTGATGGAATTTTCCAAGTACATGTGATTTGGCTATTTGGGTGAACTATATTAGAATGCAGTGATGTAGACTCCAGTCAATTGACTCAGACTCAATTTGGATTCAAGTCACTTTAATGACTCGACTTGGACTCAACTCAGCAACAAATGACACACTGACTTGTATATTTTTAGTGACTGACTTGCTGCCCTTGGTTCAGTAAAATAACCCATTCATCCAAAAACTTTACAACTTTGAACAATGCTTCCATCTTTTTTTGTCCAGCTTCAGAAACTGGAAGTAAGAAGGATCCTATTCCCCACTTCAGAAGCTGCAGACTCTTTTATGTCCATTGACACAAATGCCTCCAGCTTGGGGAATGGGGAGTAGGACTGATCCTGTTCTCTACTTCCAGAGCTGCAGACGCTTGTAAGCCCATTGACTCCCGCTCCTCCACACACATGCTACCACCACCTCTTTTTCTTTTCTTTTAAAGTTGACTCCCACATTTGAGACTTGACTTGAACGTATCTTGCAAGGACTTGAGACTTGACTGGAGATTTAAAGGTAGGGATTTGAGACTTGACTTGAGAGTAAACACATCACTGTTAGGATGTAGGAGCTTCTGGCTCAGGTCTACCATTCTGTTCAGATTCTGGCCTGTCAGAGTGAGAGACAGAAATGCATTTCTTTCTCCAAAAACGTTGAATCCTTGATTCACTAGGCCTGGTCTTCTAAGTTCCTTTCACAGTCCTGATAAATCCTCTGTTGTCCCACTTTTTCAGCTGCTTTTAAAATGCCCCAGTTTTTCTCTCTCCCACTTTCCCCTTGTCCTCAGTTTACTTCAATTGCTGCAAATTGAGTTCAGTATGTAAAAGTAATTCCAATGCAATTCAGTCAACAGGAAGTGCGAGGAGAAGAGGTGAAATCTTGATTTTCTTAATAGACAGGCAAATGCTTTCGTCTTTCCTATCTTGTGTGTTCTACCTCATTAATAACTTTTACCATCTTGTCCATACTCTGATGTTGTTTGCGAAATACTGGAAAGTGTGCTACTGGCCACAGTTGTAGACAGAAAGAGTCCAGGACACACAAAGTATGAATAATTCAAATGTTTTATGTTTAACAGTTATTTGAAAGGAGCCGTAGTGGTAGTTGGTGAAGGGGTGCTTCTGAGGAATGTCCTTTGAAGGAAGAATTCCTAGACGTCTTCCCAGTGGTCTAAGCTTATCAGTTATTTCTAGCAGAGGTGAGGACTTTATAAGACTACTAGCGTATACATCCAGCGCTGTCCTGGATTTTATTTTCTCATAGGTAATACTTGTCAGAAAGATTTGAGATCCTGTATCTCTAATTCCCCAAACTGTCTTGTCCAGTACCTGTAACTTTTCTCCATACTCCCCAATCCAATCTGTATTATTAACATACAGAGTTTAGGTTCCACAGAATCTTCTCAGGGAGCCAATCATATGAGGTCAAGTCTTCTCCTGACACAGACAAACTCACAAACTTTGACTTTTATGTATTAGATAAAGAAGAAGTGGGGGGAAAGGCAATCCAAGGGCTGCATGTGGTCACTATATCCCACTTGCATCGTCATTGAAGTCCCATCTTTCCCCCAATTTTTTTTTTAATATGGCATGTTGTTTTAGACATTTTTCCCTCAAAAAACACCCAGAAAGACCTCCCAGCTCACAAAAACACAGGAAAATAGCCCACCATTCGCACAAACACCCCAAAACCCACACCACCAACAAATATCTCCATTGTCTGCTGCAGTCCCACTCAAAATGGCAACAAGAAATGGCCCACCTCACTTCCTGTTGCCACTTAAGAGGATCAGCAGAAGAAAATGTAGGTATTTGGGTTCATTGAGAGGGGCAGGCTGCAGATAAATATAGGAGGGGACTTTGCTGAAGGTTTAGCTTATCCAGCCTAGTCAACAGCACAACTATCATGGCTGATTCTAGGAGTGTGTTTACCTAGGAATAAGTCTAATATTATAATCCTATAATTACCTGGGAGTCATTACTACAGAGTGCAGTGGATCTTACTGTGGAATAGACATGAATAGCATTTAGAGTGGTGAAGAACTCTTGCAACATATCCTTGGGAAAACAGGCTGTCCAGATATGCTGAGACAGCTTGTTGAGAGTTTGTTAACCAACATGAGATTTGTCACATCCAGTGTGAAAATGAGACAGAGAGTGAGAACTAAGACCATTTTTCACAGTGTAATCTATGCCCACATAATTATATGGTAGTTGTGATACATCACCCTTCTGCTGAATACTTACATTGTACAACCCAAGTATGTGCATGTGTCAGTGTGTCTACTTATTATCCCATGTGCAACAGGCAATGCATTATGCCTGCCTTTGCAATACCAATGAAAAAGTGGTACATTGGAGGTGACAACTTGTCACCTGATGGAATTGTTACACACTATTCAAGAATGCACAACTCCAGATGAAATGGTTACATTTTCAGAACTCCACCTATGTAAACAGGAACCAAATGTGTACATTCTGCAAAGGTCAAAACAGTACAACCACATGTGTATGGAATTTGCACATATGTGCAACACCAACAGGGTTCCAGCTTATGAGCGCTTTTCTCTACTGCAATTTACACAGTTTGAAAAATATGTCTGTATAAAAATAGGATCGTAAAATTACATAGTTGGAGGGGACTCCAAGGGTAATCTTGTCCAACTCTCTACCAGTGAAGGAATTTATCATTAACATTTCCCTCAGTGGTAGACATCCAAGTTTTGTTTGAAGATCTCTAATGAAGGAGAATCCACTGGAGTCTGTCCTTCAGCTCAACATCTCTCACCATCAAAAAGTTCTTTGTAATGTTTATTTGAAATGTCCTTTCTTATACTTTGAATCCATTGTTTCAGGACTTGCTGCTCAGCAGCAGAAAACTTGCTTGCTCCACCTTCCATGTGACAGTTTTACATACTTCATATTTAAAAGTACTGGCCATCCTATCACCTCTGAATCTTGTCTTCTCCAAGTTAAACATACATACCTCCCACAACTACTGTCCTTTCTCTTTGTGAATCTAAGCTAAGGCAGGGAATAATGTAGACCCAACCTTTGTGGCCTTTGAAACCCCTTCCATCCCCCAAAGCCCCCAACTCAGCCTAATTTTAACATTTTGGAACATTTGGGGGCCAATTTTTGCCTCTAAACCACGCAGAGAGTCCACCAACCTTCTGAAAATACTTGCAAGTACCCTCATGAGGACCCTAGAAAACCATCATACCTCCAAATACCACCATTTCAGTCTCAATATGGTGACAAGAAGTGAGACAACATCACTTCTGGTTGCCATTTTGCAGTGATGTAGACTTGAGTCGACTGACTCAGATTCAGGTCGGACTTAAGTCGCTTCAGTGACTCTACTCGGACTCGACTCTGCAATAAATGATCCACTGACTGGACTTGACCTGAAACTTGTATATCTTTAGTGACTAACTTGATGCTCTTGGTTCAGTAATGTAACACATTCATCCAGAAACCTTACATCTTTGAACAATGCTTCCATCTCTTTTTGCCTACTGGTCACATGACTGTCTCAAGCCCAAAGTGTAGGGGCATTTCTCAAAGAGGATATCAAATGGGTTAGGCAATGGGCTTACCTGCTCCACAGCAGCAAATGGATTAGGCAACAGGCTTGAGAAGGAAGGATCATTTTGAAGCTTCAGTAATGGGGAGTAAAAAGGATCTGAAAAATCCTCCAGCTTCAGAAATAGAAGGTAAGAAGGATCCTATTCCCTACTTCCAAAGCTGCAAATAGCAAAATCACAATTGTGGAGGGCTGACTGTGTTTCAACTGTTAAAACTTACTTTATGTGACTCTGTTCAGAAATTCTGGAACATTCGTTGGGGTATAAAGTTGGCTCAAAGACATGAGACTTGACTTGAAAGTATCTTCAAGGACTTGAGACTTGACTTGAGACTTGAAGGTAGAGACTTGAGACTTGATTTGAGACTTGGAGTAAAAGACTTAAATACATCACTGCCATTTTGAGACAGAGAGTAGAGGAAAACATTTGGGCTTTGTATGGATGAGTAGTCCATTGGCAATCTTGGGGTGGACCCCCGAGATACTGGAATTGACCCCTGGGTCCCCAGCATTTGCCCACCCCTTATCAAAGGACACACACACATCCACAACAAGCACAAAAGGACTTGCTGACTGATCAAAAAGACATAAACAACATATCATGTTTTTAGTTTAGGAAAAATTGGATTTCAAAGTAGCAGCTATTGTAACTTTGCTGAATCCAATTTTGCAATTTGCACAAATTGTGCAACTTACACAATTTGCATCAAAATCATTGACACAAATGCAAAAACTCTCCCAGGGCCAATGGGAAATACCTCATTATCTCACTGGTGGGGAGAAAAAAAGGCATTTCTTCTTGTACACAAGAACAAGAGAAGTGAGAATTTGCATCTCTAATAACACTGTGTTCTAAGAGATGTTACTAGACACATACTCAGCTACAGCAGCAATATGATGCTTGTCTTTAAAATAATATATAATAATTACATTCCTCACTATCAATTTCTATCCAGAGAAATTCATGTGTATATGTGTGTGTGTGTGCACGTGTGTGTGACTAAATCAAGCTATATGCATATCCATTTCCACAACTGAATTTACAGTATATGCAAATCACTTATTTGCATGCAAAATCTTGCTCTTGGAAAAGTGAAATAAAATAAGCACACTACTGGCATGTCAAATAAGTAACCAAAGGTGAATTAATTGAAAGGTGGTAGCTAAACTGGAAGGGAGTGGGAAATAGAGGTAATAGTCCACTCAATCCATGGCCTTTCAGATTTTAATTTTTCATGGTCATTCAGATGAGATCTCCTTTCTCAACATAGGCTTTTGTTTATATCTTCGCTTTTTAGGTCTGACTCATAGGTGCCTATATATCAATGAATCATCAAGGACTGGGTGCCGAGTGTGTGACATGGGCCATTTCCACACTAGACTGTTATAGCACTTTCAACATCCTATGGAATCCTGCGATTGGCATTTTCAGGCCTCTCCCTAAACTGCAAATCCCAGGATTCCATAGGATGTTGAAAGTGGAATAATAGCACTATAACAATCTAGTGCGGAAATGGCCCTGAATCCTGCAGTGCACAATATGGAGGTGCATTCCATTGCAAATTTGCATTATTCTTTTGTGCATGTAAGTTCTCACCAGATGCTGACCTCCTCAGGTGAGATAAATGTGCATGTATGAACCTAGCTTCACATGGCTTCAATCTGGGCAAATGACATTGCCTTTGCACTTCCTGGGTATCAATCTCATTTAGCCACACAGATTGGTTCTCCTGCTGCAATGTTAACTTTCAAATTACTGTTGTGCAACAATTAGTCCAAATGTGGCCATTATTTCTCTTCCTCTCAGGGTCAATACATACGGACACTGACACAGAAGAGGTGACAAGCCAAGAGCCTTCCCTAGTTTACAGCTAGACTCATGTGGGCTTTTATACTGGAATGAGTTCATGGGCTAGCTATGGAGTGGAGGAACGGAGGGTGTTGCCTTCAGTCTGCCCTTTGATTAAATTTTTGGTCAGTCCTCAAATTTCCAGCACTGCACAGAATGAGATACTGAGTATTACTCAAACTGAGAACCCTGCTGTATTTGTCCATCTGGTGTTTTTTATTTGTTTTTGATGCCTAAACTCTATTTCTGAATGTCCAACTGCAGTTTTAAATTATTGCAATGCTAGAAACTTAGGATTTGAAGGAAAATTTCATTGAGAGAGGCAAAATTCTCATTTGGGGAAGGCAGTGTCCTTTTTTTGCTACACCTCTGAATTTTATTATGACTACTCCTGAGCCACGTTTTCCTCTTTTGTGCATCTGAAGGCAGTAGTGAAGTAACATCTTTGACTTTATGCCTCTGTCAGCCCCTCATACATGATGGACTCTACTAACTAAATTTCCCTGGGTCGCCTGTGGCTGGAACACTACTTTTGCAGTGTGAAGGGAAACTAGAGAAAGAGTTTTGTGGAGCTCTTTCTTCTTCTTTCATTTATCAGGGCTCCCAAGGGGTATTCACTTACTGTTTCCCTCTTTTTATTTGTAAGTAGCCATCAGACAAAAGGAAAAACCATCTGGTGACTTCATATAGAAGGTAAGAGATGGCATCTCCTGTCAACAAAAATATGGTACTTTTCCGCAACTCATTGGTAACTCAAAAATGGTGCGGGGAGAAGGGGGGCTATGAGCTGCATTTGACCCCAGCTCCAGTTTTGTGCCCCTTGAAGCCCCTCTGGACACCCCCAGAGCACCAAAACCCTAAAAAAAATTAATTTAAAAAATAAAAATTAATTAAAAAAATAAAAATCAGGCTAATTGGGGGGAACTTTTTGCCCCAAAATGTTAATATAATTAAAATGTACAAATGTGATTTGTTTTTTCCCTTGAACAAAGCTTTTAACGTGTTGGGGGGAAAAAATCTAACCCCAATTGGCTAAACTATTTCTAATCGGAATTGTTACTGATATTCCTAGATGCAGTGGGCTTGCAGTGGGGCACATGGAGTGGGGAAAATTGGTTCCTCCCCTCATGCAGTTGCTACCACTGCATAAAGGGAACCAGGACTTTTTTTAAAGCACATTAGCATCCTTACAAATATTTCCAAGCTCAGACCAGGCCCAATGCTACACTAACAACTATCACCCCCATGAGCTTCCATGAGCAATTATCTATGCCTTTTGGAGTTGTGTGAAAACTTATGAATTTGCTCCGTGTAACCTTCAGCAAATGAAAAATCTAGTCAACCTGCACAGAATGCACGGGCTGTTTTAGATTTTCTGTGTGGATATTATTGATGCCTACTGGTTCCAGAAGAGCAGACTGAAAGTATACACTTTTTATTTGTCTTTTACTTTTTTAAAATTTAATCAGGATCCTAGCCCCCTCTGGATTTATAACTCTCAGCCTCACTAATGTGAATCACTGAATATCTATTAGGTGTTATCTCTTGCCCGCTCTCTCTCATACATTCTCATCTGTGATATGCACATTGAATTACACATCTGATGCAAAAACTGACAGCTGTGCCTTTTTTTTTTCTTATGTATTCTGACAAGGTCTACCTGCTTCAGCTTAGGTATATCATAAGCCATAAAGCAGGGCCGGGGGGGGGGTAGGAAGGGAAGAAAGCAATGTACCACATAATAATCCTTCCAGGTTCTTTTAATACACCCCTCAGTTATTTTGCCTTGAGTCCATCTTGAATGTCAAAGCCTGCAGAAAACAGATAGCAGGATATAGGAGATAATAGGAGAGCAACATAGCTTCAACAGAACCACTGGGAAAAATGAAAATTACCCACATTCTGCTTTAGCATTACCCTGTTTGACATAAAAGAGGGCTTGTTCCTCTCTGCAAGAAACAGCCAAAAAAAAATGTTTATCTTAGAAAAGAAAAGAAAAAAAACATTGTATCCTATTCATAGAAAAGAAATTTCAGGATTTAAATGAAGGTGGAGAGCAGAGGAAAAGAGGAAGACTTCATTACAGGTGCATAGCAGAGGCCAATTTAGGGTGGGGCAACAGGGGTTCCTGCCCCGGTCGCCAATGTCAGGGGGAGCACAAAAAAGAGGAATCCCTCTGCCTGCCCTCCCACCATTCTGCCCACTGGTCTCTGCCCACCATTTTCCCTGCCTCTGCTGCTGTTCACCCCACCCATCTCTGCCTATCCCCACTTGCCTTGCCTACTTCCACTGCACTCCACACCCACTTCCACCATTCGCCCCACCCACCTCCACTCTCATGTCCCCTGCCCACATCCACTCACCCTGCCCACTTCTGCCATTCACTCCACCCACTTCTGCCTGCCACTCGCCCCACCCACCTCCACTTTCCACTGTCCACTCCCCCGCCCACCTTCATTTGTCCCACCCACTTCCACCCGCTGGTCACCTCATCCCTGCTGATCACCCCACTCACAGCAGTCACCCTGCCCCCTTGCCTTGGGTGCTATTGACTCTCCGTCTGCCACTGGTGGATAGACTTAATCAAGGAAGTTATGATCCTGAGTTTGCAAGACATGAGCAGGGCAGCTGATGCCTGAAACTCCTGGTGGCCTCTCATTCATGGTTTTGCCAGGAGTGATGAAAATTAACAATTACAACTACAGCTCTCTGTGGAACAGAGACCTAATATACTGAGGCCATGAATTCATCATATGGGCTCTGCAGTGTTTTCTGTTTCATGGAGCACTCTGCAGATGGATAGAATTTGGAGAAGATCATGGTAGGAAAACATATTTCTTCCTGGAGAAAATTCCCAATTGGAGAATTTTCTCAGTATTGCATTGCAGCAGTTGGTTGGGCCAACGCACAGTGGGCTAGGAGAAATATAATTCTTACCCATTTTGACATTTTTTACTCAACAAGAAAAGCATAGCTCAGATCTATGCCTATCTCAGGAATAAGTTCCAGTGCAAGGCTGGAAATTGTACAGCCCTCCAAATGTTGTTGAACTGCAGTTCCCAGGAGCCCCAGTTAGCATAGCAAATGGTGATGAATTCTGGAAACTGAACTCCAATAACAACTGGAGGACCATGTGATCCCTGCCCCTTACTTACTGCAACACAGCTCAGCTCTCTGCAATACATTCCCAGTGGGACAACAAAGCATAGTGCAGATCTATGTTATCCATTCCCTGCCTGCAAGGTCAAGTTCATTGGAAGTTGAAAAGTTCCATTTGCTTAATTTTAGTAGTAGATAAACTTAGCTCTGGGTGCGTAGCTATTCTGTCAGCTTACCAGATAGGATGTAAAACACTTCTGCCACTAAGTTTTTGGTATGGTAGGGCTGAAAAGAAATTGCACTGGCTTTTTTAAATCTCCTTTTTTTTAAAAAAATATAAGCTGTCTTGAGCCATGGGAAAGGGACTAATAAGTATTTTTAACATAAAAATAATACATCTTTTAACTCAGTTCTGAGTTGGCTTTGCTGAAGAGATGTTATTTTCAGGTCAGGTGAGAAAAATAACTCTTACTATTTTGTGGCTAGTTATACTCCAGTGGCAGCACCAAGAATCACTCCATGAGATGTGTGTTCCTACCACCCACCTCCTGCTACTCAGTGTCCATAGTAACACACAACACTCAGCCATCACCTTCTCTGTGTAGAATCATAGAATCGTAGAGTTGGAAGAGACCACAGGAGCCATCCAGTCCAACCCCCTGCCATGCAGGAACCCACATCAAAGCACTCCCAGCAGATGGCCATCCAGCCTCTGCTTAAAAACCTCCAAAGAAGGAGACTCCACCACACTCCGAGGCAGCATATTCCAACTGCCAGACAGCCCTGACCATCAGGAAGTTCTTCCTGAGGTATAAGCGGAATCTCTTTTCCTGTCGTTTGAATCCATTGCTTAATAAGCCCACTCCCTCCTCAACATGACATCCATTCAAATATTTAAACATGGCTATGATGTCCCCTCTTAACCTTCTTTTCTGCAGACTAAACATACACAGCTCCCTAAGCTGCTACTCATAGGGCATGACTTCCAGATCCTTCACCATTTTGGTCGCCCTCCTCTGAACACGCTCCAGCTTGTCCATATCCTTCTTGAAATGAGGTACCCAAGAACTGGACACAGTATTCCAGATGAAGTCTGACCAAAGCAGAATAGAGTGGTACAATTAGTTTCCTCAGTCTAGACACCATACTCCTATTGATGCAACCAAGTATTGCGTTGGCTTTCTTGACTGCTATATCACACTACTGACTCATGTTCAGCTTGTGTTCTACTTAGACTCCTAGGTCCCTTTCATACATACTGTTGTGCAGCCAGTGTCTCCTATCCTATATTTGTACATTCCTTTTTTTCCTATCTAAGTGCAGAACCTTACACTTCTCTCTGTTGAAATTCATTTTGTTAGCTTTGGCCCAGCTCTCCAATCTGTCAAAGTCATTTTGAATTTTGATCTTGTTCTCTGGTGTCTTAGCAACCCCTTCCAATTTGGTGTCATCTGCAAATTTGATTAGTATGCCCTCTATTCCTTCATCTAATTCATTGATAAAGATGTTGGATAGCACTGGACCCAGAACAGAAGCCTGTGGCACCCCACTAGTCACTTCTCTCCAGGAAGAAGAGAAGCCCTTTGAGTTTGGTCCGTCAACCAATTATAAATCCACCTGCGATCACCTTGAGCCAGCCTCTAAAACTGGAATGGGAATCCTGAAGTGACATAAGCGGCTCACTGTACAGGCCAACCCCAGAGGCCCTTGGGCTGGAAATAGGAAAATCTAACCAACACACACTTGAAGAAGCCCTCTTCTTATATACAAGTTATGTTCTATATGAAGGGTGCCAGTGGGGGCAACATGGTATGAGAGGACATGGGTGAGGGCCTTCTCTGTTGTGGGACCAAAAAGGTGGAATGTCCTCCTCCTGGACATCTGACTGGTGCCAACTTCTGGTGTCAAACCAAAGCTTGACTACTTCTGAAAGGCTTTGGGAACTCATTTACTTTTAAATGTACATGCACAAGGTTTCAAACTAGTTTAGAATCATAGACTCATAGAAAGAAAGAGTTGGAAGAGACCACAATAGCTATCGAGTCCACCCCCTACCATGCAGGAACAAATACTCAAAGTAACTCCAGCAAATGGCTGTCCAGCCTCTGCTTAAAAACCTCCAAAGAAGGTGATTCCACCACACTCCGAGTCAGCATATTCCACTGTTGAGCGACTCTGACTGTCAGGAAGTTCTTCCTCATATTTAGATGAAATCTCTTCCTGTAGTTTGAATCCATTGCTCCATGTCCTAGTTTCTGCAGCAGCAGAAAACAAGCTTGCTTTATCTTCAACATGACATCCCTTCAAATATTTAAACATGTTTTTGTCAGGCTAAACATCCCCAGCTCCTGAAGCCGCTCCTCACAGTTTCCAGACCCTTCACCATTTTGGTCACACTCCTCTGGACATGTTCCAGCTTGTCAATATCCTTCTGAACTGTGGTGCCTAGTTTTTACATTGTTTTAACTGATGGCTTGCTTCATACTTTTAAAAAATCTCTTTAGGTTATTTGTGATTTAATCTGAAAATGTTTTATTTTTAAAATTTGCTTTATTTGCATGACCCCCTGAGATCCCACAAAGGGTATGATATGACTGTTTAGATGAATAAATAAATACAGAGTGGATCCAAATCCCATCTGGGTAGTTGAGGATGAGATAAAACACTTTAGAGTTGAGCTTCAGCAACTGTTAAAGAAGAGGCAGACGCAAATCCCACAGGTTACAGCTAAAGAAGGTCAACTCAGAGCCAAGCTGCAGACTGAACAGGAAGTGATTCAAGTCCTTCCAGTTAATAGTAGGTGGAAACAGAGACAGAAGTAGCTTATAATCCTTTCCTGTGTGAGGAGACACTTCAATCTGTAGTTCACCACATAAGCCAGCAATGCACAGAACCTGTGGCATCCAGTTCAAGCACTGGCAGCTTACAACATTCCCTTCATTTGCTTGGACTGAATTTCTTCAGGAACCATGGCCTAAGATAATGAATAAAAATCCAAAAAAGTATGCAGGCAAGCCATCGGTAGAACAGGAAACAGTTCTGGCAAGGTAGGCCCTTCCTTCATGATGATGGTATCCCAGCATGGGGACTCAGGAGGAGCAGGACCATGACGACACTTCTGAATGATGTCATCGCAGTCCCACCCTTCCTGCATTGCCAGCTGGTGCAATTGTGGGCTGTATCATTGACAGAGAAACTCTGGCCCTTTCCGCAACTCACCTATTTTCAGCACTGGGGTGCGGTGCTTGTGTGAGCAGCCTCCAGAGAGAGGCTCTCGCTTCCCTGCTTCTTCAGCTCCGCACGAGCTTCCTGCTCACATGAGAGCCCCCCTCTTCCTTTCACAGTGCAGCCTATGACCTTCCCAGGCTGCACTGGACAGGAAGCGCGACTGGCCTGGCTCTTGAGGCTCCGCATGCAAGGTAAGTGCACACGGGGCCCAAGAGCAATGTGCGACCACACAGCATTTTCCGCTTCAAGCCAAAAATGAAAAAAATGTGTGAGCAGTCCCTGCCGGGTCCTTGAGCATCGCGCAAATGTGAGTGCGTCATGTGGACCACTCCTTACATGTGCGCGACGCTCAAGGGGCCCTTTCACATCAAAAATGCTGTGCAAAAAGGGCCTCTGTCAATGACCCCCAATTATGCGAGCCTTCCATTGCAACTGGCCATGCAGAAAGGCCAGAAGTGTGATCTATGCACTTCCTCCCCTAATGCAGCATGGGAAGAAGGGCAGCTGCAGTCTGGAAGGACAGAGCATGTCCCAAACGCTCTCTTCCACAAGTCATGCAGAAAGCAGCATTGGGGACATGCTCCCATCCTGGCAGAGGGGCTGCTAGGATTGTGACCGGATGATGCACAAGAGTGTCATAGTGCAGAAAAGGCTATAGGTAAATGTTTTTGACTGCCATGTGGATTGAATTCTGAGAGACTAGGTCTGGACTGAAGCATTAGACATGGCAGGGCTTTCTGGGACCTCTAGAAACCTTGAGTGAGAATGCTGCTTTCACAGCATTATTTACAAATATTTAAAAACTGTTCTGGCCACAGCTATTGTTGCAGGCTGCTTCAAGCCTGGGCTAGGAAGTTTGGTGAACAGACATTCTGGAACATCTGTGACCCTTTCTTCTTCTCCTCTCAACTCCTAATATAGACTGTTTTCTGTATTTTAAGCAAAGCTTGACAAAGCTTGTTTTACCTTCAAATCAAAGCCCAGAAAAGTTTGTTTTGTTGAACTACAGGTCACATGTGTTCTTAAAAGCAGATCCTGACAAAATTTTGTTTTCAGTATCATAAGCAGAGCTTGGTAAATCTCATATGCTTTGCACATATACCCCTACTTCTAACTTACATTCCAGAGAGCTAGACTTTTAGGTGATCTCTTATGTGTTGAGGCTAAGACTATTTCCACGCAATGAGGCTGGTTATGATTCCACAGTATCTTGTTTCCGGCCCGCTGCCATCCCATCTCCAAGTGTCGCGCTCATGTGGTATTCACAAAACAGAAAAAATCTGTTTTGTGCCTATGATTGCATGGCACTCCCATACTTACTGAACCACAGAAGGGCAGGGAAGCACGATGGCGATACTTCCTTCCATAGTGCAGCATGGGAAGGTGCCCAGCTGCACTGCAGAAGGAAGAGGTGGGGCCATCATGCTCCCTTCTGCAGGGAAGCAGTGAGGTGCCGAGAGGAGCATTCCCGTCGTGCTCCCTTTCCTGCCAGGACTGATGCAGAATAATGCATGAGGACATCATCGTGCAGAAATGGCCTATATCTACATGGATTGTGAATAGACAAGATCAGGATCTATCTATCTATCTATCTATCTATCTATCTATCTATCTATCTGATGCTGAGTGACGTAACAGGATCTATCCCACATGACATCACAAGGGCCCACTCCTTGTGACATCACAAAGATCCACACCAATGTGTCAGGTTTTGGCCATGAAATCTCAAGCTGCTGGAAGTTCATGATATGGGAAACCTAAATTCAAGGATGCCAAAGAACTGCTACCAGCTAAGTAACAGAATGATTTCCAAAGTATAAGATAGGAGGCCGTATGTAAAATCTGAAGGAAATGCTTCAATAAGTTAGTTAGTTTAACTCTGCTAAAGGGATCCACCGT